>PVKN010000506.1:0-74231 GCA_004027915.1 Capromys pilorides | reverse complement strand
TGAGGATGCAGAAAATGCAAGGTCCTGAGATTGATTCCTGGTATGGTCCAAAATTTATTTATTCATTTATATTTTTCTTCTTTTGAGTCCTTATATTAGGGAGACTACAATATTGGCATATGTAGGTCTGGTTTATTTCACTAATGAGTGTATGTTCAAGATACACCCATTTATATATGAAGTCTTCTAGTCTATCATTCCATAAAGCTGAGTAACATTTCATTTTGTGAAAATATCATATCTTTTTCAACCATTCTTCAGATGATGTCTATGCCCTTCCTGACACAGATCAAATTCAAATTTTTTAGAAAACAATCTAGGTAAAATATGTTGATCCTAACACAAAGGAATGGTAACTGAAGCAAGGAACAGTTAGATTTGATTACTATACATCATATACACTACCCTGTCAAGGAAAAAGATGTCGGAAAAATTAAAAAAAAATATATTTAACACAAGCCAGATACAAGTGGCACACACTTGTAGCCCCAGCTACTTGGGAAGCTCAGGCAGGAGGACAGCTCAAGGCCAGGAATTTGATGGCAGCCTGGCAACGTATAACACAAACCAGGCATGGTGATGCACACCTGTAGTCACAGCACTCACAGGCTGAGGTAGGAGGACTGTCACAAGTCTGAGGCCAGCCTGGGCTACACACATGAGTTCAAGGCCAACCTGAGCTGCAGTGAAACCGGGTCTCAAGCCACCCCCCTTCCCAAGCAACCAACCCAACAATAAAACGTCTTAGCACATTACTCTTAAGTAGCAGTAAAAATAAAGAGAGAAATGATGAGCCCAGCGAGCTCAGTTACACAACTGTCCTCTGAGACCCAGTTTAGTCTGCAGCCAAGACCAAGGAGATGTCATATGGAGAAAGGCAGGCAGCAGGACCAAAGGTCCCAGCGGCTCAGAGACAGGAGTAAGTGGATTCTCTACATGTGGTTCTAGGCAGAGCTAGTTTCTTTGACAAGCAGATACAAAGTCAGAGCTGCTCCCTGGTGACAAGGACAGGAGCTCCTTACCCACCCTGTACCTGAAACCTCCCACCCAGCATCTGACTGCTAAGTGTGGCTGTGTGGCCCCAAGCTGGGAGCAGAGCATGGCCACTCCCTGCTACGCTGGGGCTGGGCATGCAGTAGGTACTCTGGTATGCGTACCCCACCCAAGGCTGGGCCTTGGCAGGTGACCTCACAGCCAACTCCACAGTCACAAGTCCATCCTGCCAACCCTCTGGGCCTCACCTTGCGGTATGCTGGGCGGAAGCTGTGTGCCAGCCTGCGCAGGCTGCCCAGGTCTCGCTGGAAGCCAGCCAGCTCGGTGCCCGATGCATGGTAGGTCTCACCCATGGCCTGGCTGGCACCTGCCTGCTTTTGCCAGAGTGCTGTCCGCAGTGACAGTAGTAGATCACAGGTGAGCAGCTGGACCACCTATAGAGGATGAGAGGGAGGAAACAGGTGACTGGCCTTCGCTCAGGTGGGCACCTGGGGGGAAACGAGGAATCCCTAAGGAAAGAAGAGCAGTGGGAGCACCAGTCCTATCCCCGACCCTGGGATAGAAGATCTGCTCTTGCTTCCACAGGTGAGAAAGCCAAGGCTCTGAAAGGGCAGCAGCTTACGCAGTGGACACAGCACAGGCTGGGGCAGGGGTAGAGCTAAAACCTTGTGGGTATGAGGGTACCGGCTCCACCTCATGGGAGCCCATAGCTAGCCTGATGGCTCAGGTAGCCAAAGGTACTCTTAAGAAGTGGTGGCAGAAGGGCCAGGTAGATAGCTCCATGGCACAAGTGTCTGCCTGGCAAGTGCAGGTTGTGAGTTTAAATCCCAGTCCCACCAAGGAAAAAAAAAGAAGTGGCAGCAGAGTCTGGAGATCGGTGACGGTGGGAGAACAGGAGGAAATAAGTGTGCATAAAAGCAGAGCTGCACAGTGGTTCCAGCTTAGGTGCCTGACTGACCTGGGTTCAAGCTTGGATTTCCCACTTTCTAGTTACATGACCCTGGCACATGACTTAGCCCCAGAACCTCAGTTTCCTCATCTATAAAATGGAAATGGCAGCACAGGGCAGCGTAAGCACTCTGAGACCACAGTGCATACCAGCACAGTGTGGACTACAGTGTCCACATGCCATGGAGACTGACACTATGTGGAGCAGCAAGGAGACAGTGTGTCCCTGCAATGGGCCACAAGCTGTCCTTGAGTTCATAGACTTGAAGAGACTCTTTTCTCTCAGCCCAGGTCTTGTTTCCCCAGGGTGGCCCAGGGAGGTCACTGTGTCACCCAGATCCTGCGCCCTCTGCCTGCTTGGGGCCCTGGCCCTTGACCCCACTGTTCCTAGTTACTGACAGCCTCCAGGGAATGTGCAGGAGGAAACTTCTCCTTGAACAAAAGCCCACACTTAAAAGGTGTGGGCACATATGAGCCTGGGCACAGCACGCCAGGCTGGCATCTGGTCTTCAGCCACTGCGCTTTTCAAAGGCCCATTCTCCCACCTCAGAGCTGCTCCTCAGGGACCCCATCCCTAAAGGCTGCCTCAGCCTCTCTTGCCAGCTAAGACTGGCATTGTTCTCTAAGGTAGGCCACAGGAAGCTCCACAGCAGCCCACATGCTGTAATTGGGGTCCTTCCTGTACATTATCCCTGTGGGAATGACATGCTGTCCTGGTTGCACCCCAGTGTCCACACTACTGATACCTGAAGCCCCTAGTGCCTGCCCACCCAGTCATGTAGGACCAGAGAAAGCAGCTGAGCCTAAGCCCCAGGATGTCCCTCATCACTCTGCTCTGCCTGCTGCTGCACTCCTTGTCTGGTTCTCCCAGAACCATAGGCTGGGGGAGCGGGGAGACTGTGTTGTGTGTGTCACAGTGTGGTGGCCTCTTGAGGGCGGGCGGGCGGGCGTCTGGGATGCACTGTGGAAACATTGCACGGTACCACCAGAACATGCAATGCAACTACAATGCACCACAGTCACCTGCCAGGTGGGCGCAGGCGGTGTCGAGGTGTGTGAGGGCAGGGCCTCCTAGAGTCCAGGAGACAGCGCAGGGAGCCAGCAGGCTGCATGAGCCACTGCACAGCCCTGGCCAACTGCAGTTCACTTGGGGCTGAGTGAACAGGACCCACAGGAGCTGGAACTCAGGAGGTGAGGGCAGACACTGACATGAGTGCTTTTAGCCCCCAGGGGCCAGAAAGGGTGTCCCAATAGGCAAACAGGCCACATTCTGGGAGCAGGCAAGGGCACTGTCTGAGTGGAGGCCAGCACTTCTGAAGAGACAGCTGAGCCCCTACTCACGTGGTTGAGGGCGGGGTCAGAGGTGGCCTCGCTGACATTGAGGCTGCTCCACAGGTGGCCGCTGGCCCTCTCACAATGGCAGAAGGAATTCTGCTGCCCATCAGCTTTCCCAGAGAGTGAGGCATGCATAGCTTTGCAGGCATGAAAGACAGCCTTCACCAGGGGGCTCCTGTGGCCATGACAAGAAGGGGAGAGGCAGGTCACAGTGTTACCTTAATAGCAAGAGGCACCTAAGAGATGGCCACCATCCCCCACTGCCATGACACATGGTTTTGCCACTGCAACACTGCCACCATGGTTCCCAGTTGCCAACAGCCAGGATCGAGGGCAACTCATCCCCTATCTTTCATTTGATGCTAGGACCAGAAATCCAGGCTCCAACAATCTGCGTCTCAGTTTTGTTACTTATAAGGTGACTAGAATACATACCAATTGCTATCACCTATGATGATAAAGATGCTGGGCTTACTTGTTCTCAGGAAAGAGGTGTTTATGTTTCTAGAGACACTGAGAGGGCTGTAGGTGGGGGTAACTGAAATGGTGTGTGTGCGCGCGGGGGTGGGGTGGTGGTGGTGGTGGTGGTGGTGGGGTGGTGGTAAGGGGGTAGAATGCTTGCTGAGGCGATGGCCTGGCTCTGCAGCCTAGGAGTGCAGGAACTTCAGTAACTTGCCTGCTTGGTCTCAGCTTCCCCAGGAAAGCTGGTGCGTGGCACACTAACATGGGGCTGGCACACGGTTGGGGGCTTACCATGGGACTACTCAAATGGAAGCGGAAGTACAGGCACCAGACCCACTGCAGAAACACAGTGGGTAACCTGCCTGCCCCCCTTTCCTTGACTGCCTCTCACATTCCTGAATGGGAAGCAGTCTGCTTAGCAGAGATGTGCCTGCCTTGGCACACAGGACAGGACCCCTTGCGGCCCTTCTGCCTCACAGCACCTTACAGTTTATCTCAGGAGCACTCAGATTGAATCAGCAAGAGCCGGGCCCCCATCACTATAGGCCACATGCCCTGAAGACACAGACATGTCTCAGAGAACAATGTCAGAAGTGCTCTGCTCAGGCTCTGTGCTATAGGCCCTATACTGTAGAAGGCTGATGGGGCCAAAGGGGTGAGGGGGGGCTGAAAGGAACCAAGACATAGTGTAGGAGCCACCAAGATACACTCATCTCAGCAGCCTGGGGTGCATGGAGGCTGTGGGGGAAGGCCTGAGAAGCAGCCCTGGCAGCTGCTGGGATGACTGTGAGCCGCACACCACACCTACACACCGCTCCTTGGTGCCCTCTCCCCTGCCATGGCCCTCCATCTGACATAGAGCTCTAACCCTGCACCCCAACAAAGCCACCCAGACCTTCTCCCTCCCACTAACCCACACAGGCCCCTAGAGGGAAGCAGGAGGCTTACGCACTCGGTTACTTCCAGGGCCTTGGGGACACGTTCCACCTCAGTGAAACAGGAGCGCACAGCTGCATCATCTCCCTGGAGCCAGCTGATGGCCAATGTGACTGCAGATGTCCACCAGCGGCAGATGATGTCTGGACCTAGAGGGAACGGCAGAAATCTCCAGCACCCACGGAAACGTGTTTTGTGGGGTGCAGGTCTCTGCAGCTGGAGCTGCTCACAGTGCAAAGCGTCTCTACTACTTGGCAATGGGCAGGGGTCAGATGTAGTCTTTTAGTAAAGGTCTGTTAATGTCTCACGTCTATTAATCTCATTTGGGGAAATCCCTCAAACTAAAATTGGATTAAATAGAGAAGTTTAACAAAATGTTCACAAGTTTCCAATAGCTATAAAAACTGCTGCCTTCCAAGTATCTGTAGTAACAGACTCATTTCAGAATGGTTTAAATTCTCTCCTCTGAGTCCGTTTTCTTAACTGCAAAATTTGGATACCAGGATCTCACAAAGCCCATGGGGATGGTCATGAGAGCAAAGGCCTCAGAACATGCATGCTTCTGCTTGTAAAGTAAGATGGGCTGGGGTCCTTCCTTCCCTAGGGAGACAGGGCAGAGGGTAGTGTGGCACCACCATCCTCTCCTCAGAAGTACAAAAGCCCAAGAAAGAACAGCAGATGTGCTATCCCCTTGGCAATGCAGGAAAAGGAGCAGAGTTGTGGTATTGGCAGGCTATGCTATGACCCTTGCAGTGGTGGGGAGCCAGACAGATGACCAAACAGAAGTCTTCAGCAGGAAGGGCAGCACCAGCATCAGGCTACCATGTGCCAGGCAGGCGAGCATATACCACCAATTCTGCCATCTAGGTAGGGTCCTGACCTGGCTCCCTTGGCAGGCTGGTTAGACAATCACATACTCCTACCAACCCACGTGGATGAATGCCTTTATTTCCTGAGCCCAGAATGCTATCCCAGGGCGCTAAATGGGTTGGGGTGACCTGGGGACTACAGGCAAAATCTTGGGACCAAAGCAGATGTTTGCATATACACTCGGAACTAATCCTGAACCCATATATTAGTCAGGAGGCTGGGCAGGATGCAGCAGATGCTCTGTCCCCAATCTCACCAAGGGCTGACTTGAGCACAGAGCTGCTAGAGAATGGAGGCGCTGCAAACCCCACGGAGTCCACAAAAGAATGAAGTAATTTCAGGTACTCCAAAGCACTGGAGAATTCACTAGAAAGAGAAGAAAAGGTCTCGTGTACAAAACATAGACAAACTCGTCCAAGGTTCTGATGTGCTGACACCCAAAGGCCTGCTCCCTGCACCATTACAGGTGCACCAAGCTCACCCTCACATGCTATGCAGCCCCATCCTTTCTCCTCCTCCCCTTCCTAACCAAGACTGATACTTCCTTGAGGTATCCCATTCAATGTCACGTGCTTCCAAAAGTTTCCTAACTCCTAGCTGGAACTGTCTCTCAAGACAGGACCCGCTCAAAATCATTTTGGTACCTCTGTGCCTCCCAGATCATATTCTGTGCTTATGGCCACCATCTATATAACATTTCAACTACCTAGCATGCTTACCCAGGGACAGGGTATCCAAGAAGTCCAGCTCAGAGATATCTGCCCTTTGCCAAGCTCTCCATGTCTCATTCTTATTTCTTATCCCTTCTAGATAGGTCACCCCCAAAAGCAAAGCAAACCAGGCAAATTCCTGACTCGCTCCAACAAGCGGCTCCACTTGATGAGGTGATAACTCAGTAGGGAGAAGGGACTTAGTTTAGAAAAAAGTCAGACCTCACAAAGAGCTCTATTTTTGAGAAATAAATATAAAAGAATCATTCTGTTTCTGGGACAACCTAACACCAGTGCAACCTGGGTGAATGGGGCCAGATGCAAGGTGGCCTGGGGACCTTACCAGCTCTCTTCTTCCTGGTCTCCCACCTTCTTCTTGGCCTGAGGTTTCACCAAGGACTCTATAGCTCGCTCCAGTAAGTTCTTGCAAAAGGCCTGGTGGACCTGGGCAATGGGGTCAGCTGAAAAGGAGAAAAACAAGAAGGGTTAAATGAGTTCTCTAATTTCTGAGCTCTTTTGGTGTGTAGCTCAGTGGTACAGTGTGAGCCCTTAGTCTTTACAGGACAGAAAGACAAACTTGAGAAACAGCTATGCCCCATAATGGGGATCAACCCATTCTTGGCTGAACCTCAGAGCCACGCTACACAACTACAAGGTGGGGAGTACAGCCACACAGGACTGGAGAGCTGAGTGTGCTTTTGGATTAACCCCCCAGGTTGTGTGTGTGTTGTCTTGGCATGGAGCTCAGAACATCAAAGCTGTGGCTGTGCCTTATCAGAAGCAGAAAATGGAAAGGTGGCTTCTATCTCAAGTCCCAGAGGTTGTCTGAAAATAGCCAACCACAGAGTAAAAGGCAGCAACAGCAGCCCTATGCTCTTGGCAATGAAAAGCCCACACTTCTACCTCCCTGACCGTCATGGAACCTGTCCAGCAATGCTCTGGCTGAGTGGAACAGACACCCCACAACACTTGCAGAGCTGCTGACACTGCCAGGTCCCTCTCCAAAGCCCAGCATAACTGGCCACTAGCCTCCCCATGTATATGGCAGATGTGCACCTTTGAGCTGACCAGGAGGGGCATATATGAGCACTTTCTGGGTAACAAGGCCGGAACATAGGAAAGAGATGGCAAACTTTTTTGAGACAAGTGCTCAAACTGCAACCTCAAACCCACTTATTCATCACAAAACGCCAACACCACAATCAAACCTGAATGCTGACGTTTTAGTTTAGAAAAAAACAATTCATACACTAAATCTTTTGTCTTAAAAACATGTATACCATAGGCCTACCACCACTAACCTAAAGGGTCTCGTAAGGTACAAAAGCCTGTGGAAGGTCTATGTTGTAGGCAAAACTGTCTGTGGGAGCAGGGTATGGACACTTTTGGCTTTCATTCTTCATTTTTCAATAGAGCACATAATTCTTATGTTAAGCATAAAGTTATTTTTAAAAGAAGCCTAGAAAACCTCGGCAAATGCCTGACACACTTCCTCACCTGCAGCACACGTCACTGCTTCCTGACTGTCCAGGGCAAGTGTAGCAGAAAATGCACTAGGCACTCACAGCCTGAGTACATCCCGTTAGCCTCTGCCGCTCCAACTCCAGTCAAGTCAACTCTAATCACTATCAAATGCCAGGGACAGAAAGTCTACATCTCCTTCCAATGCCTGCAGTCCTATTCCTGTCACTACTCTGAGCACTTGATGACTGCCTGCCACCTATTGTTCACTCACTGCTTCATTTATGTCTCTCTGTCAGTAGAATAAGTGCTTGCCTGGCAAGCACAAGGGCCTGAGTTCAATTCCCAGTTCTGAAAAACAAAACAAAACAAAACCAAACCACATATGTCTGTGTTTTCCCAATGGGACAGGATGCCTAGAAGCCTGCAAACGGCAAGACCTACACAGCCTTTGTGTCTCCAAAGCATCAGAACCAGGTCCCAAGATACAGCTGGTGCATAGTCACCACTGATCATGTGTGGCATCACGGTGTGAGGCCGACAGGCTCTGGTGTCCAAGAGAGCGGAGCTTCGCACCCAAGTCTCCCACAGGTAGGCAGCCTTTGGCCATCTTAGAACCTTTGAGTTTACTTAACACTGCCTAAGCCTAAGTTTTTTTGGTTTTTTTTTTTTTTTTAAATGGATGAAACATAAAACTGACACCATCTGTTCCTGAGTTCGGGGCACAGGAGCCCACAGCAGGGGCAGTTCCGACAGCAGAGAAGTGTGCTCACCTGGGTTCCTCTGGGCACAGTACAGACTCTCCTTGGCCGCAGATTTCACTGACCAGCTCCGCTCCATAAAAAACTTCTGGCCCAGCGGGTGGCAGAGCCAGCGCAGAGAGTCTGGGATAGCGCTGTGCTCGGGCCCACACAGGCTCTGGGCACGACTGAGGAAGTAGTTCTGTGAAAGAACAAGGACCACATGTGATACCAAGGTAGGAGAACACTGGCTGAGGCACTGCAGGGTCCTCAGAAAGCATCAGGATAGAGGTTGGCTGGGGGACAGAGGCTGGGGCAACGGGATCAGCAGAGAACAGGCCTTGCCCTGAACCCCACACAGAAACATGGGCAAGTGGTTTCACTCACGGGCCTACCCCTTCCAGAACCCAGTTCCTGTTTGCTTGTCAGCACTCAAACTGCATAGCGAGGTGAGGCTGTCTGCCAAAGAGGGGTCTCAGCAGTGCTCACCTCCCACTAAATGCTGAGCACCAAGCTCCTGAAATCCTGGGCCTTTTTCTCGTGCCACTTTGTTTTTTGTATTTTTTTAGGGAAGGGTCCATAGAGTGAGTGTTCAGGGTCTCATTACTAGATCAGACTCATAGTGATACGCCTGTTTACAGCCTCCCTAGAACTTGGAATACAGGAAGGCACCACCACACCTAGTCACCCAGGCTCAACAGCTGCCTCAGCTTGCCCCAGGGGGCAGGGCCGGCACAGCAGGCTGGGGGATTGAACCCCCAGTCCTTGTGTTTGCTTTACAGCCACCACTTTAATTCGCTGGGCTATTTGGCCAGCCCTTGTGCCACTTTAATTACCTGTCTTTTAAAGTATTTTCAGGCAAAACTGTAGTTTGCTTTGACTAATTCTTCATCTCTTTCACCTTTGAGTAGAAAAATTTAAAAGGGCCCAGCACAGAGCTAGCTGTTACTGTCATACCAGACAGCACTGGAGTGGAGGGACAGCTCCTCCAGGGGCCCTCCCTTTTGAGGGGGGGCGGTGACACACATCCATATCGGGCTTTGGGAGCTCTTGGCTGCCTTCCGAAGTACCAGAGCTCCCTTTTCCACACTCTCCTGCACCAACAGGACATCATCATCTCAGGGCCCAGGGGCAAGAACTGCAGAGACAATGTTGTCTGTCGCATGTTTTCATAAGTTCTGTCATTTTCTTTAAGTGAGGATATCCTTCTTCTAAAATCCATGATTTCTGACCCATAAAGCTACTTGACACAGGCTAATTGAAAAGGGAGCTGAGTGGAGAAGGATGAAGAGGGTGAGTCTCAGACAGAGCTCTTGAAGCTTGGGGCAGGGGCTGTGGGGCCCCAGGCCGAGACCCCCTCCCCATAACCTTCCACTCTGAGCACTGCCTCCGATAGGGCAGTTGCCACAGCTGCTTCGGTCTTTTGATTCTGACCTTTATTGGGCTCTAAGCAGCCATCAGCTAATGTAACAGCTTTAGAAGACTTGAATGCCAGGGTCAGAAATAGCACAGCCACGGCGCACCAGGCAAGGACGCAGACAGGAAGACTGCCTCTCTCCAGGGGATGTGGTGACAGCTTCCTGAATCTGAGCAAAGTGATCTGGCCAAATGCTATACAGACACAACAGTGGAATGGCAGCTAGGGGATGGAGGGAGTATTTCACTTAAACTTCTCATCACAGGGCCAATGACACTAGCTCGACCTAAGCTGTGACCTGCAATGCTGGGGGAGAGATGGGGGTGAGGTGGAGAGGGAGTGTGAGGAGTTTGGGTGTGAACTCAGGGCTACTCATGTCCCACAGGCCTTGTAACAATGACCCCAGTACTCCTCAACCTGATTAGCAAGAGAGCTCTAGGTGGAACTCAGGAGCAGCCAAAGGATCCAAATATCAGACAGAGTTAGAAACAAAGCTTGGCTACAAAGAGGAACCCATAGATGCCATTTAGGAAATCATTAAGTTAAAATATGCTTTTATGCTAAATTCTTAAAGAAACATTTCAGTTATACAACTCATCTTGGAGTGAGGGGAGCTTGAGTTAAGCGGTTTGAACTAATAAGAAATATAAATCTGAAATAAGCAGCACCATAGTCTGGCTTTTGTAAGGGAAATTGAGAAAATAACTTTTGTTGCTCTTTTTAATTTTCTTGGCATAATAATCCTATGATGATTTTTCTTAACTTTTTTTAAATTTTTCTAAATTTATAAACAGCACTGTTCTCCCAGGCTGGGGCCAGACCTCCTCCACAACCTCATGTGAGAGGCTGTGGCAGAAGCCACCTGGCTGCTCAGATCCTGAGAGTCACCCAGGACCTTGGGCCAGTCCCAGTTCCAGCTGTATGTCCCCCACTTGACTAATGCTACAATTCTCAAGCTGTGCCAAGGGGCAGCATCTGTCTCTCCCAAGGGAGTGGACAGAAAGGGACAGTCGCCTCGGAGACTGCAGCTTTTCTTCTCCATTTCATTGAGTATAACAATTAGGTTGTACTACTACAGTTGTGAATACTTATATCCTTTGATCCTGTATCACCTTCTCTAGAGATTTAGCCTGAGGAAGTTCTCATAGAGCTGTGTGAAGACAACATACAGAGATGTTCATGCAGCAGTTTGAAACAAATCACCATAAATGCCTCCAAAGTCCCTCAGCTGAATAAGCAGGCTATAAAGAAAAACACCTAAGATTTACTAGTAGGGTGAAAAAAGTAAATGACAAAACGGTTTGTTCTGGGCACAGGGCCACACACATGTAGTCCCAGCACTTGGGAGGTTGAGGCAAGAGGGTTGCTGTGAGTTTGAGGTCAGCCTAGGCTACACAGTAAGTTTAAGACTAGCCTTAACTACATACATAGTAACCCTGACTCAAAAGACCAAAAAACAGGCCAGGGAGATAGCTCAGTGGAATAAGTGCTTGCCTGGAAAGCACAAGGTCCTGAGTTCAATCCCTGGTACCACACACACACACACACACACACACACACACACACACACACCAAAAAACAAAACAAACAAAAACAAAAACAAAGTTTATGATACAATCACATGAAGCTATTGACAATGTCTATACGTTAGTATATGCAGAAAAAATTTCTGAGGAAATATACATGAAGATATACAGAATTTTCTGGGGGGAGGGTTCATGGGCAGGGATAAATTTTTTTTTTTAATGACAAAGTCTTTCTAAGCAACTTTACTGCTGCTTTTTTTTGTTTGTTTGTTTTTTGTTTTTAATTTATGTATTTGGTATAGTGTCTCACTACGCAGTTTAGACTTGTAGTGATCCTCCTGTTATCAGCCTCCCCAGGACTGAGATTACAGGAGTGCACCACCAAGGTTTCTCGGCTCAGCACACACCTAGAGGCTGGCACGGCATGCAGGACAGGGAATCAAACCCTGGTCCCTGCGCTTGCCAAAGCAGGCACTTAGTCCACTGAGGTATCTTGCCAGCCCAACTTCAGCCTCTTGAGTAGCTGGGACTGTATGCAAGGCCTGTGCCACCGCACCCGACTATTTCCTCATCCTCAGTTGCCACACTAGTGCTTGCTTCAAATGGTTTGAGTCCTTTTTAAATCCAGTTTTGTCTTAACAATAAGCACAACTGAAATCCCAGAGGGGATTCTAGGATGACAAAATGCTCCCCAAATGACATGGTAAGGTAAAGAGCAAACAGCCATAAAATGGGAGGGACTACCAAGGCAGAAGGCAGGGCAGCAGCTGTGTGCAGTGGGACAGACTAGAGTCCAGGAGACCTGCCACACAAGACACTAAAGTCACAAAAAGGTTCACTCTATGCACTAGGGGAAGGACAGTTTCAAAATTAGCAGGCACTGGTCAGGAACACGGCCACATGGAGTGAGAGATCAATTCTGAAACCCTACCTCCATCTAATAAAAAATCCCAGCGAAGGCCTACAAGATAGCTCAGTGGACTAAGTACCTGCTTAGGCAAGCGCTGGGCCTGGGATTCCATCCCCTCTGCACCACATCTGTACTGGCCCCGCCCCTGGGCATGCTGAGCTGGCCAATGAGACCCCGTATGGTGGCGCACCCCTACAACCTCAGTGCTGGGGAGGCTGAAGACAGGAGGATCATAGGAGTCAGATCTGTGTGCTGGGACGCTGTACCAAATACATAATCATTCATTCAATCAATCAATCCCAATGGATGGTGCATCTGCACGCAAAGCACAAGAAAGACTGCTTATAGCAGACATCATGGGAAGATTATCTTCATAGCTTGCAGGCAGGGCAAACATTTGTTAAAGTGGACACAAAATGTCTAATAGCAGAAAAAAAGATTTTAATGGATTTCATTAGAATCAGGAACTACTCTGTGTATCAAAAGACATCATAACCTGGCATGGTGGCATACATCTGTAACAGCACACTCTGGGGCCCACGCAACAGGCCTGCCATGAGTTCGAGGACAGCCTGGACTATGGAGAGAGTCCAAAGGCATCCTGAACTACATAGCAAGACCCAGTGTCAAACAAACAAACAAACCAAACCAAAACATCATTAAGAAAGAGAAAACAGGCCTACTATAATCTTGGGGCTGTGAAGGCTGGAGGCAGGAGGACCATAGTTCATATATCAACTGTAGGAAGCACAGAGATCATCTCAAAACAATACATCATCCCATAGAGATCATCTCAAGGCAACCTGGTCTAATCTCCACTTTGAGAGGGACAGGGATAGGCATACAGAGAATCAATATGAATCAGTAAAATATAAATCCAATGAAGGATCACAGGAGAGTAAAAACTATTGTAATAGCTATAATTTGGTTCAATCCCCAGACCCAGCCTTAAGGCAACCTGAGCCAAAAAAACAAAACAACAACAACAAAAAGCAACCTATTGTGCTCTAAGGACAGCAGAGCAGGCTGGGAAAGCAGCTCAGCGGCAGAATGTTTTCTTTTGGCATGTGATATAATTCTATATGGTGATACAAGGCAGCCTAACACTGACACTGAGCTGAAGAAGCAGCACCAGACATTAATGCTGTTTGACTCCCCTGTCTAAATAGTGACCAAACATAAGACACCAGGACGCTGGTTATCGCAGGCTGGAGGACTCAAGGAGGGCAATTTAACAGCTGCAAGGAGGCCTATGGGAAGCTTCTGAGATCTTAATTCTGTTTCTTTATTTCTGAGGAATTGGGATTGAAACCCAAGAGCACAAAGCTACATACATTTCTAGCTCCTCATAGTTTATTTTGACACAGGGTCTCACTAAATTGCCTGCTGTTGCCCTTGAACTTGCCATCTTCCCACCTCAGCCTCCCAAATAGTGGAATTATAGGTGCGTACCACCACCTGGCTTGGTCTGTTTCTGGGTCTATCTGCTGGTTAGACTAGTTTGGCAAATCAGTAATCTGCACATTTATTACATGTGTACTTTTCTATGGTCATATTATTACCTATAAAACAGTTGCACAAACTGATTTTTTTTTTTTTTTTTTTTTGCCTTTTTTCCTTTTTAAGACAGGGTCTCACTACTCAGTTTAGGCTAGTGTTGAGCTCATTATGTAGCCCAGGCTGGCTTCATACTCACAATGATCCACCAGCCTCAGCCTCTTGGGTGTTGACATTACAGGCTGCATCATTATGTTCAGCTTAAGAATCACAGAAACTGGGGCCAGTGAGATAGCTCTGCAGTCTAAAGTACCTGCTTAGGCAAGCTTTGGCAAGCTTAGGCAACCGGAGGGACCACGGTTCAATCCCTGGCACCACATGCTGCACCAGTCCCAACCCCAGGGCAGGCTGAGCTGGCCATAACACAAACAAACAAACAAACAAAGTTAAAAAAGAAAAAAAAAAGAATCACAGAAACCGGCTGGATGTGGCAGTACATGCCTTAGCTACATGGGGATCAGGGAGGAGGGGACTAAAGCCAGCTTCTGGGGTTACTGGGAACATTCTCTTTTTTGAGCTGGGTGGTGATTACAAGGGTGACTTCTTTCTGTGGGTCTCCTTGTGGTCTTTGTCACCTAGCCTATGAGACGAACTTCAGGAAACCTCCACGTCAGTATCAGCTCAGGGCACACTCCTGTTCATTCTCAGCTCAGCACCTCCACTACCGACACAAACACCACAAACGAGACAGGAATTAGCCAGCTGTGAATGCCCAAGGCTGGCACCTCACCAGGTATATTGAAAGCACTTGATAACTTCAGTTTCCTGCCCCAGATCTGACCTGAAATCCTCGTAGATGGGAACTAATTTTCATATCTGGACCCACAGAGCGATGATCAACAAAAGGTGCTCAACAGTAAAAACAGGAAATTCCAAGATTGAAAAGTTAGATAACTCCCAAGTAGAACCAGGCAGTATCTCTGAACCAGTCTTACTACAGGCTGCCAGGAGGTCCCGCATACAAAGCTTACGTCTGTCAGGGTCAGGAGGGGAGGGATCATGATTGATTTCATTCACTGTTCTTGGGACTGGACAGGGGAGGAATGCTTATTCCTCTGGGTGGCAGGCACCCCAGGCCAGGGACCTCCACCGTCTTTAGCTCCTGACTGGAGTCTGCATGCAGCACAGGCCTGTGGGAGGAATGACACCAAAGGGTACTCACAGCGAGGAAGCCCAGCCTGCCTCCACATCGGGTCTTGAGCCCCATGGCAGCTGTCAGGTGGATCTCCACCAGCGTGCTTGGCGGGATCTTCTCCTCAGCACATTCTGCCAGGTTCACAGCACACAGAGCCATGTGCACATCTGAGCATGGAGACCCTGCAGGGAGCTTCCCTAGGACAGACAGAAACAGACACTGATGTGGACAGATCCCCTAAAGCAAGCATTTCTGTCTTCTTTAGTGCCTTCAGAGTGGGGAGTGGTACCAGGGGAGAAAGGAAGTAAGGCTCATCCTCACACAGGCCTAAGTGCGATGTCAAGCTCTGCCCACCTGCCAGCTGTGGGCTTCTTCCCAGAGTGGTTGGGGACACAACACTCGGCTGTCATAATTATTGTACAGGACTCAGAGATGTATAATGCAACATCTTCTACAGTGGAGTCAACAGCAAGGCTATATCCTCTGATACATTACTGAGTCTCCAAATGTGTCCATGGAGGTAATCAGAAATTAAAAGAACAAAGCAAATTTGAATTTTGTTTGAATTTTTTTTTCTAGTTTTATTTTTTAAATTTATTTTATTTTTATTTTATTTATTTCATTATGATCGGCTCAGCCTGCCCTGGGGGGTGGGGTTGGCATAACATGTGGTGCCGGGGATCAAACCGCAGTCTTTGAGGTTGCCCAACCTTTCCTAAGCAGGCACTTTAGACCACTGAACCATCTCGCCGGCCCATTTTGTTTGAATTTTTTTTAAAAAAGGCTTTCATAAAGTCATTAGCTTTGGGCCTCACTCCAGGGGCAGGAGGTGGCAATGCCAGCTATCTGAAACTCACTAGAACATGTGCTCCTCTGGCTGGGGGCCCCAGTTATTCTGCACAGGCCAGAGGGTGGAAGGACAGAGTGCAGTGTGGAACCCACGTTGCAGTCACCTCCATTCCCTCAGAACCACTCCTGGGCCATGGCCCAGAGGATGCAGAGCTAATGTGAAGGGGATGAATGATAGGAAGCTTCCCTGCTGGAATTCTCTACAGAACTTGTCAGTCAGGAGGACACAGTCTCCTGATTCCAGACCTGTGCCAGGCTTGTCTGCTCCAAGGCCACCCAGAGGGGCAGAACTGTATCGAGGGCCTTGCAGAAACTCTTCTGTTAAAATCATAGTTGGCCCACTGTTTCTTATCTGGTCACTTTTCCATCTGGAGTGCTTGGGTCCACTCAACTTCAGGATGAAAGTTCTGAAGCCATGAAGGATTTCAAACACACTCCTGAAACCATGTCCCAGTATGTCCTGGCTCCCCACTACCACCCTGCCTTGCTTCCCTTACACCGTGCTGCTCAATTCCCCTCATATCCTTCTCTCACGAGTGTAAAGGACAGGCAGTATCCACCTTGAACCCCAGTGCTCTGCCTGTCCTTACATGGGATACTTTCTGGGGATCCTCTCATGAGCTCCTGAGGTTTTTATTCTCCCCTATAGGCCCAAAACTCATTTTTTGGTCCAGCTGCCTAGAGAATATCTTCCCTGTCAAGTGTCCAAAACAGGGGCAACACCTTTCCCCAGGAAAACTGCTTCTCCTTGGGTTTCCTTCATTTCTCTGGGTGGTACCACCATTCTCCTAAACCAAGGAGGGCCAGGCATGGTGGCTCACTCCTATAATTCTGGCATTCAGGGAGGCTCAGGCAGCAGGACCACCACAAGTCCGAGGCTAGTCTAGGGTACACAGTGAGTTCAGATCCATCCTGAATCATCCCTGTTTCAAAAACCAAAACAAAACACACAAGCTAAGGGAGCATCCTACCTGGTTCTCTTTCTTATCCAACACCTCCCATGAGTCTCCAAGTCCAGCTAATCTCACCTGCTAACTTTCTCTCCATGTGTCCCTTTTACCGTCTCTTACTTTGAGGCTACATCCAATCTCTATCTGCTACTCCTGTCCTTGACAAGAACTCATCTGATCAGGTTATTATTTACCTAATGAACTTTATTGGGTCCTCACAGTGTATGGTTCCTAGCCTGGCAGCTATGAACACAGGCTGAAGGGTATGCTAAAAAAGCAGTGTAACAGGGGCTTTAGCCAGAGTGGAGACCTGGGAAACCAAGCTAGGAAGGAGAGGGCATCAGACACCCTACTGCAGGAAGCCAGGACATCAAGGTCACCTTCTCACCTGTGATGTGCAGCTGGTGCAGCCTGTGATAGGCCAGGGCAGCATCCCGCGCACTGCTCTTAGCCTCATCTTCAAAGCCAGCTGCAGTGGCTGGGGTGGCTCGCCAGCGCTGGAAGACTTTCTTGAGCAACCAGCGTACCAGGCGCAGCTTCTGTAGGCTGTAGCGGATCACATTCCAGGAAAGACTGCAGGCCAGGTCCAAGCGGGAAGTGGGCAGCGCTCGACCCAAAACTGACAGGCAAGTCTGTAGGTTGGCTGCAGCGGCTGCAAAATCCCCCTGTAAAGCAGCAAGAGGATGTAAGGGTTACTGGCCTTGCTGTAGTCTTTAACAGATTTCTATTCTTCTAATCATTATCAGAACAATACATGCCCACTAAGGAAAATCTGAGAAATCTAGAAGCCTACGAAGACAGGAGTCCCATAATCTTATCCCTTAGAATCACTATGAACATTTGAAGTTTTTCCTAGCCTCTTACTAAATTGGATTTTACTATGCTCTGTTCTGGAGCACATGCAGGACAGCGTTCTTCACAGCGGCTTTTAAATATAAGATGGTAATGTGGATTTCTATGAATTGTATGCTCCTATAGGCTTTTATGTTCCAAGGTGTGGCCCAGAGGCCAGTAGCACCTGGCCCCAGAAGCGTGTTAGAAATGAAAATACTTGGACCCTACCTCAGGCCTCGGGAGTCAGCTTCTGGGGTGGGCTGATTCTGGTGCCTGCTGTAGTTTGAGAGTCACGGTTTTAGGTAAACTCAGCTGAACAGCCCGAACCTAGGAATGATCCTGGGCCAATTTGTGAGGGTCTCAAGGAGCATGTGTGGGGCTACACTGGGACCATCTGGCCTTTTCCCCACTCTTTTCTCTTTCTCTTTTCCAAAATAAGCACAAGAGGCAAGCTCTCCTGCCACCTCATCTCTGAGTGAGTCACCATCACTTTCCATTTTATATCTCAAATGTTTCTTCAGCTCTGCCTTTTCTTTCAACTCCAAGTTGTTGCCTTCTTCTCTTATCTGGCCCATTTCTTTTCTTCTGTCTTTTTGAGACAGGGTCTCGCTATGCTGTTCAGGCTGGCCTTGAGCTCACTTTTGTAACCCAGGCTGGTCTAGAACTCACATCAATTCTCCTGCCTCAGCCTCCCCAAGTGCCGGGGTTACAGGTGTGCACCACCACGCCCAGCTCTACATGGTCTATTTCAAGAAACTCCTCATTTTTTCTGTGCATTTTATGTCACCCTCCTATAACTTACCCCACCCTTTACACAACCAGCAGAAGTCTCTCAGACAGACTGACAGACAGACAGACAGACACACACCCCTGCTTCTCGGATACCCATCTTATAGAGGGGACCCTCAATCATACCAGAACTTTAGACTTAAAACTTGGCCCTGGGTGACTGATCTAAGCTGGTCAATCAGACTTAGACTGAAAACAATGCAATCTGCAGAGGAAGGCAGAACAGGCTCACAGTTTACTGCTGAGGAATGTTCTAGTCCACATGTTTCCTGAGCTGTGTATGTTTAATTCTTCCTTACTGCTGTGATTACCACAGAACCCTTCACATATAACACTCTTTCTGGGTTTAAATGAAAACTTTCAGCTAATTTTCTTGTTCAAAACTCATCCCTGGTTCTCCAAAGAACTGGAAACAAAGCCCTAAATCAGTTACAAGTCGAAGCCCTCTCAAATTTGGGATTATCTGCACTGTTGGTCTTCCCCCGTTTCTCTCTGACATACACCACATTCTAGATACACCCATCAAATGTGCCATCCCCAAGCAACCTGTGCTCTCTGTCACAGACACCTCCACTCACACGTGAGTGCTCTCAGTAGAATGCTCTCTGCCCAACTCCCTCAGCATTCCATTCTTCCTGTCACACACCCACGACACAGGTCATCTCATGTGCACAGCCTATCTGTATATGGGGGCCCTCTCTCCTGCTTCTGCCACTAGTCAGGCACAGATCCCTTCTCCTCAGTCACCACAGAACCTGCCACAGGTCTTCACCCACAGTGGGGACTCATACCTGGGCCAAGAGAAGAAAGGTGGATGACAGAACTCACCCTGGCAAGGTCCACATCCGCCTGCTTCCGGTGCCGCCAGAAGGTGACTGAGGGGCGTGAGTGTGGCCGGATCACTGGCTCCCCGTGGACCAGCAGCTTCACAAAGACACTCAGGACAATCACACCATTTAGCAACCACAGGAGTAGCGTTGGCATCATCCAGTCAAACCAGCCCTCAGGACCTAAAGAGGGGCAGCATTCTGGCTGAACCTGACATCAAGGAGCCTTTTGCCTCTTTTCCAGAAAGGGCCAACAGTCCTATATAGATACAAATCTAGATACAAATCTGGCAGTGCTCGGCACCAGAGAGATAAGTGCCATAAAATTCCCAGCCAAAGTGCGTTAAGACACTGGTTTCACAAGTTAGGTGAAGACACCATATCTGCCCTCAGCCAGGTACCACCCCGAGTTCTCCACTCCCCCAAAAGGGTAATTATTACAGCACAGGTTCCTATTTTGTTTTGTTCTTTTCAACTTAACTTGGGTTTTATCTATTATTTCTAAAATATAACTTATACCAGTCTCTGTCATAAACAATCAGGGAGCTGGGGTGGGGAATTATTACTCCTTTGGTTTGTACATCAGGTCCTTCTCCCATAGAGCAGTTTACCAACATCTGGGTACAAGGGAGACCCCACCTACCTGACTCGAGTGACAGCACACTGCGGCTAGAGCCTGAGTACGGATGCTGGTCTGAGTCTTGAGCCCCTCCCCACTGCAGCAGGGTGGTCAGGGGGTTAAAGGAGAGGCCCAGGAAGGTGAGAACACACAGTAGAATCCGAGAGCGGTCCACCATGCCCAGTGCTACAGGAGGAGAGTCCGGTTCATCTTTGACCTTCAAAATAGGGCCCCAGGGTTGGAATGAATGCTGCATGGGTTTTTATAGTATTTTGCTTTTATATATGAATCAGGAGACAGATTGAGGCTTAAAATTCAAGACAAATAAGCTAGATGAGGAACAAAGCTAGGGAGATTTAAGAGTTCACAATCCATAAACTGTTGCTTAAACACTATTCTCCCCTTGCCTCCCAAGAAAAGTCATATTCCAAAGAACGAAGACAGTTAAAATAGACCTCTAACAGAAAAGGGGCCGGCAAGATGGTTCAGTGGTCTAAAGCACCTGCTTAGGAAAGCTCAGGCAACTGCAGGGACTGCGGTTCGATCCCCGGCACCACATGCTGCGCCAGCCCCACCACCAGGGCAGGCTGAGCCAGCCACAAAATAAAGAAAGAAACAACTAAATAAATACAAATTAAAAAAAAAAAAGAAAAGAAAAGAAAAGAGAACACGCTGCAAGATTCTGTTTCTGTAGAATTTCAGAAAAGGCAAAACAAATTTGGTGACAGGAAGTGGATGAATCAATAGGGGCCTGATGCTGGAGGGAGAACGAACCATTTACCGAGCCGTGGGAGAGAACTTTTCAGGGTGATGGAAACACTCTATGTTTGGATCATAGCGATAGCTATACAAGGACGCATGTGTATTAAAACTCCTGGTATTGTACATTTAAAATAGTGTATTTCGCTGCATTTAAGTTTTACCTCAACAAATATCAAAGACCATGCTTAGCATGATCTATGTACAGAAATCACCTGCTTTAAAAACAGAACAGTGCTTTTTCCTCATTGTTTGAAGAGGAAGAAATGGAGACAAGGCCTTAACACCCCAGGAAAGCCACAGAGGGCAGGGAGGAGGTCTGGAGTCAGATTTCTCCTTAGTACACATTACGCTCCTTTCTAGCACATTAAAACCACTTGAAAATTTACTCTGGTGACTCAGAAGCCTAGCCAATTCAATTTGCATGTCATATGGCCTACTGTTACCAAATAAAATGACATCTATAAAATATTTAAATAATAAAATTTCTTGAGTAAAACCAAGTCTCTGATATAATAAAGAGCATAGCCAAAAACATACTAAATCAAACTTTGCCTTTGGAGTCAGAAACTGCCAGTATCAGTATACACACAGTACAGAACCCAGTGGTCCCTGTAGGCTTCTTGGAAGATCATTAGGCTCAGAGCCTCTTTTAACTAATTCCATTAAACTTTAATTGCCAGGGGCTTTTTTTTTTGACAATTAAAAGCCCCTGGTTGGAATGCTATCTTGTTAGACTGCAAACTGAAGTCATTTCCAGAAAGCAGACCCAAAGGCAGCCTCGCCTTAAACCAACTGATCAGCTCAAATGGTCTTGCCAGGCCCATTACAGGCTAGGAGAGGTAATGAGGCGCCTCCAGCAACTCCCAGAGCCCCCTGCCTGACAGCTACTCCCGTCCCCATTTGAGGTCTGGCACTGGTTCTTCTCTGATGGGTCCTTTTAGTAAGGAACAGTTAAACCTGAGGGCTCTAGTCTCTCCCTCCCAGATGTTTTCCTTCTTACTCTGCAGGACCTAGCTAATTTCACATAATTTCCATTCCTCTCCAGACTAGGCCTTAACACCCAACCTTGCCACCTCTTTGTGGCCTCCCCATTATGTTCTTAGGGCCAATGAGGAAAATTCCAAGGTCAGATTTCAAACACCTGTACCTTTGCATCATCCAAAAGAGGACTTCCAGGCTCAGAGTCAATGGAGTATGGGGAGAAGCCAGCCTGTGATCCTGAGTCAGAGGCTGGGGGGGACATCAGAAGGACATTTTGATTAAAGTCATCGATCTTCAGATCTACATCACTATCCACCAGACTGCCCAGGTCAATGCCCTTCAGGAGCTCTGGAAAGAAAATGCAGCTGGGTTAGGACTGGGCTGGGCAGTGCTGGAGCAGGCCTTGTACACAGCCACAGGCCTTCTTATACCCATTCCTTACTGACACTCCCTTCTCAATGAGCACTTACTATTTTTCTGATTTGCCAGCTTTAGTACCATGTTCTCTTGGCGCAGTTTATGATTAACCTGTTGTAAGTATTTGATGTAATCAATAGCCTTCCTTAGAACGCCAGACTTATGCATCTGGGAAAGACAAGCAAAACACCGTGAAAACCAGTGCAAGACAGACTGGAGAGAAACGAGCTGTGAGTGTGTGGGTACAGAGCACAGTGGGGGTACAAGACTTGAATCACATGCTAGCTACCTAGGATACTCCCTATCTCTGTTGCTTTTGCAGTACCGGGGATTGAACTCAGGACCCTGCACTTACCAGACAAGCACTTATTCTACTGAGCTATCTCCCTGGTCCTACTTCCTATCTTGAACCTCATTTTCCTTCTCCTCCTAAACACAGAGATAAGGCAGCTGGTGAATCTCAGCCTGGCAATGAGGGCTAAACGAGACAGAACATATAAAGAGTTTAGCCCTAAGCCTGGCACATAATTGACACATAGCGAATATCAGCTATTGCTCCTGCTTCTTATAATCTGAGCACCAAAACAATCTTTAAAGAAATAACAAAAAACAGCACTGGCCTTGGGATATAGCTTAGTGGCACAACTGCTTGCCTGTCAAGTGCAGGGACCTGACTTTGATCCCCAATACCGGGAGGGAGGGAGGGAGGGAGGGAGGGAAGGAAGGAAGGAAGGAAGGAAGGAAGGAAGGAAGGAAGGAAGGGAGGGAAAGAGGAAAGGAAAGGAAAGGAAAGGAAAGGAAAGGAAAGGAAAGGAAAGGAAAGGAAAGGAAAGGAAAGGAAAGGAAAGGAAAGGAGACAAATACTCACAAAACAAACCAATGCACTGGCCTGGGGATGTGGCTCCGTGGTTCCTGGGTTTGATCCCCAGCATGACAAAAACAAAATCCAAACCAACTAACAACAAAACATCAGTGTATGGACGGAATATCATTTTATTTTATTTATTTACTTTTCAGACAGGGTCTTGCTATATAGTTTGGGCTTTGAACTATGTAGCTAAAACATGGGCTTCAACTCATGGTAATCCTACCTCAGTCTTTCCAGTGTAAGCAATATAGGTGTGTGCCACCATGCCCACTTTTATTTTTTGGTGACAGAAAGTTTTCTTAAACAACACTATATATTTAAGATATGCACCTTTTAGATTTGTAGGTATAAGGAAAATTAAACTTTCTATCACAATAAGGGTGAAAACAAACAGATAATAGTTTAAAAAAAATCTACCTGCCAAAAGATACATTCATCTAAACACTAGAAATATGTGAAAAGTCAATTTCCCTTGTTTGCTGTTCGTTACAGACATAATTTGCACTTTCCCTCTTCTTCCCTAAAAGGTAAAATATTGCTATCACTAACCTGGCTAAAAGCTAGCCAGTGACACTCTCAGCTGCCTAAGGTGCTGCCAGTCCCGTATACTGGGCTCCCTGGCCCCAGCAGAACAGCCAAAGGTCCCACCAGCAGGTCCTTTACCAATCCCCAACATGTTGTATTGTTTTAGAATCTTGACAAATACCCACGATATCTCTAACTCATTCTCGCATTTGCCTAGCTTAAGCCTGGGATTTCCGTAACTCCCATGGCAAAGACAAACAGAGGAGCAATGGTAGGGCACACAATGACATTCCACTTGGCACCTACCTTAGCATCTGTCCCCATGACCAGGTCCTTCAACTCGATGATTTTGTCATTGATAGAGGAGCGATATCGCTTCTCAATGATATTATGTGTTGTCCGCCTCTCTCCTTCTTTGGGGGGATCGAGCTGCTTGACCCCCCCAGGCACCTGCTTAATGGGCACTTTCTCTTGCCCCATCATCACAGGCATGGTAGTGAGAATGGTGCCACTGCTGCCCACCAGGGTCTAGAACAGGGGCAGAATTACACCTTTGTTAGTCTGAGTCAAGTAATGTCACAACATGAAGTTGCTTGCTCTGGGTGGTGTAGCATCATCTGGCCATGCTATGGGGTCTGGGATCCTCCTGGGATAATAAGCAAAGAAGGCTTCCAAAGCCCAGGAGCTATGGCACCTCAGTTACTACCTTTCTTTTAGAACCACTGTTGAGGAATTATGTGATTAGAGGATTAATATGGTTAAACATGTCTTAACTTTTGATCTAAGGTGTCAGAAACATGAGAGCTTTGTTGTCAAATTGTTAATTGCCTCTGAACCCACACGCAGTGTACCAAATTGCACCTGAGAAAATCTTCATCTTATGAGATATATTTTTCTCTCAAATGACAATTAAGTAAATAACTGTATTTCTTCCTACATTTTGCCCATCAAAGAGCTCTAGGGCAGAACTGACACCCTAAATCAGAGCCATTTTATTAAAGAAATAGGCCAACCACAGAGGCTTTCCCCTTCTATTCCCATCTCTGCTTTCCTGTTTTTATTTTTGTGTTTACTAATTTTAGTTAAATTTTCTTCATCAAATGAGTTCAATATCCAAGCAACCAATAAACAAAAACACTGCTCAACTTCTTTAGTCCTCAAGAAATAATTCATGGGGGCCAGAGAGATAGCTCAGAGGCATAAGCACCTACCTGGCAAGCACAAGGACCCAAGTTTTGATCCCTGGCCCAACATGCCATGCAGTCTCGGCCCTGGATGCCCGGGTACCCACCTTGTGGCCCGGAACCAAGCATGGTGGCACACATGCTGTAATCCCAGCACTCAGGAGGTTGGGTCAAGAGAATCTCTATGAGTTTGAGACCAGCCTAAGGGCCACAAAAGTGAGCACAAGGCCAGCTCGAACTGCATAGCGAGATTCTGTCTCCAAAAAAACATGAAAGAAATAATTCACATATAATAGAAGCCACAAGTCTTAACTTTAGGCTTTGATGAAGTTGTCTATGTGTATAACATGCACAGCCACCCAGGCTAAGAAACCCTCTTCTCTTAGAAGGTTCCTTCATGTAACCTGGCTCCCTCATCAGAGCTGTCACTACAGCTAAATTATTTTTTGAGACATGGTCTCACTACGTAGCTCAGGCTGGCCTTGAGCTCATTTTGTAGCCCAGGGTAGTCTCAAACTTATAATAATCTGCCTGCCTCAGTCTCCCAGCTGCTAGGATTACAGGTGTGCTTATACCTGACTTACAACTAACTTCTGACTTTTTAAAATTTTGAGATAGGGTCTCACTCTATCTCTAAGCTGTCCAGGCAGTGCTCAAATCTTCAGTCCTCCTGCCTCAGCCTTCCTGAGTGCTGAGACTATGATTGGAATGAATCATCAGTGTGAACTGTTGGACTATTTCTGAGGTTCAGCTGTATTTTATGCAAGTCTTTTTTCTTACTGCTGGGCACACTTCTCTTTCAGTGTATGAATATATCTTTTTTTTTTTTTTTTTTTTTGTCTTTTTGAGACAGGGTCTCGCTATGCAGTTCAGGCTGGCCTTGAGCTCACTTTTGTAGCCCAGGCTTGTCTTGAACTTGCACTGATCCTCCTGGCTCAGACTTCCAAGTGCTGGGGTTACAGGCGTGTGCCACCATGCCCAGCCCTATGAACATACCTTAAGTTTTTTTTTTTTTTTTAATCTATTCTGTGGAAGGACACTTCCGTTGTTACCAGTTTTTGCCTTTTATGAATAAAGAGAATACTTGTGAATGTTATCACTTTTTTTTTCTTTTAAACATCAGATTCCTATTACAGAATGCTTAAAGAGGCTATGACTCCACAACAAAAGGATGAATACCTTCCCATCTCTCTAGGGTCAGAAGCCATACCTCAATAGTAGGACATGAAGCGATGGCCCTATGTGTCCAGAGCTGTTGCCCAGGAACCTGGTTGAGTGTCCAGTACCTGCAGCTCCCAGGACTCCCATCTAACACTGGGGGGATTCTTCAAGGGAAAACAACTAAAAGTGGAGTGATCCAACGAGAATATTCCTTAAAGCTTCCCACACCTAACTAGCATGTAGACTTGAACATGTCTAAAGTCTAGCACCCCCAAGAAAGGAGACAGAGGGAACATGGGTCAAGGAGAAGGCAGTGATTACTGGAACTTGAAGGGCAGCTGTCTGGATGGGGGTGGTGAGGGCAGTGAGGGCCGGGTTCTGGACCGCAGCCATGACAGGGCTGCCATCTGTCTTCAGTGTGGTCAAAACAAGGGAATCTGTCTTGATGATCTGAGGCTGGACCAGGACCTGAATGAAGAAAGAAGAAAAGGAAAAGGGAAGATTATTTTTCTTATTTTATTTTTGTTTCCTATTAAAGGCCATCCAAGCAAGTGCAAGAAAATAACATTTTCATGAAACTGAGAATCAAAACAGACCACGAAATCTCACAAAAACCATGTCAAAAGCTGGCTATTTTATACAGCCTGAACACTGGGTAGGGGGAGAGACAAGGGATAGCTAAAGAACATTCTGAGTCTGAAGGCTTCATGCCTCAAAGAGAGCAGTGCTAACCAGCTGTCTGGTATGACCAGAGAATGGCTGAGTGCAAGGCGGGGCTGAACTGCAGCGGATGGCTGAGCAAGAAACGTTTGACTCTGGACAGACTTAGGAAGGCCAGGAATATGGCTAAGAACCAAAAAATGGTAAAGCTCTTTTTGTTTTAAGATAAATTACAGCCATGGTGGCACACACCTATAATACCAGCACTCTGGGAGGCTGAGGCAGGAGGATCACAAATTTGAACCTAGCGTGGGTAACTAAGTAAATAATTATGACCTTTAACAAAAAAAGGGACAGGGATCCAGCTCCGTGCAAAGGCCCTGGGTTCAATCCCCAGTGCTGGGGGTGTGGGATATGTATTACTTTGTTAGTAAGAAAATAAAAATTTGTTTTTCCGACTATAAACATAATATAAGCTTCTTCCTAAAAAAAGTAATAATGCTTAACATTCACTGCAGAAAATAAGGAAAGCAAAAAATTATACAGATGAAAATCATTTGAGAGCTAGAATTTGGTGCATTTCTGTTCAGTTTTATAGTTATTACATATTAGTGATCACTACCTTAGCCCTTCCCAAGCATGGGTAGGTGTACAGTCCAAGATCTCTGCATGTGCTTGTGGGTACCCCAGGATCTAGGCACCCCAGTAGCCCACTAGATGCTCCATGTACTCACTGGTTCATGCTACTTAGTATGCAGAACATACCTTCAACCAAGGACCGGCCAATAGCCCCACCAGTACCTCCTTAAATCCATTCCAGCCACATACCGGGACCTGCTGCACCTGGGGCGCGGCAACTGTCTGCACAGTGGCTGGGGCAAGGGTCTGCAGTGTGCCGTTGGCTGTTTGTGTCAGTACCCGCTGGGCCTGGACTGTCTGCACCTGCTGCTGGATGGTGACTGGCTGCACCTGGGAGGATGTCACCAGGCCTTGGACTTGAGGTTGAAGGACTTAGGACAAGAGGAGAAAGATGTCACATGGATGAGGAACGCAGATTGTCACAGTAGTTGCAGCAATAATCCGAGGATGGAGTACTTCATAAAGCCTCCAACTCCCACTTGCTGCTGAAGAGATGTGTGCAGCCATTTACAAGCTGGTTTAGAGAGGAAGAACAACCCATAGGGGCTATAACAACTTCTGAGGGAACAAGTACAAATTGTTTTATTGCTCTGGGTGCTTGAGTAGAGGTTTGGGATGCTAATCGGCAAATGACTGCACCCAGCAACAGAGTTAATAGATGTTGAGAATCAACAACTCCCAGGTTATTTCTTCCCATCCTTTCTGCATAGAAAATGTGCAATGTTTTGCCTTTCTTTCCCTCCTCCTTCTGGAAATCATCAAGAGTCTTTCAAATTCCCAGCAATATTCATCGCACCCAGGGCTCCCCACAGTTGTTGGGATGAAGTACATCACAAGATAAAGATGAGCTCACAAAGACAGCACTTTAGCCACTGAACACACACTGAAGGCCCACTGTGAGGCTTGGCACTCAGACACAGCACCCTTCTTTTTTGGTGGTGGTGTTGGTAGTGGTACAGGGGATTCGATGCACATCTAGGCAAGTTCTCTACCACTGAGCATCATATATCCCCAGCATTATTTATTTTATTTATTCATTTTTGTCTTTTTGAGACAAGGTCTCACTATGCAGTTCAGGCTGGCCTTGAGCTCACTTTTGTAGCCCACACTGGTCTCGAACTTGCACCAATCCTCCTGCCTCAGCCTCTCAAGTGCTGGGATTACAGGTGTGCACCACCACGCCTGGCACCCCAGCATTATTCAGACAAGGTCTCACTACATTGCCCAGACTGTCTTCAAATTTGGAATCCTGCCTCAGTTTCCCAAGTAGCTGGGGTTGCAGTATGTGCTGCATACTTGGCTTGTAGCACCTATTTTAAAATCTGTACTCGTCAGCACAATGTTAGCTCAGGAGCTGTTTTTGTGAATGAATGGTCCTCACTTGTGGGCACCTGACCTTGGTACAACCTAGCCAGGTTTTAGGCCTAATTTTATTCAAGACTGTGACTAGTTTTATTTAGGACTGTCCCTCTAGTTATCAGGATTCTCCTGTGCCTATAGTGCTGGCTGGACTCTGATTAAGTACCCCTGAGGTAGGCCCAACAGGTATTAAGGTTTCTGAGCAAATGGAGTATGAGCAACCCTGTGCCAGTTTGTCCTACCAAAGACCGGAAACTCATCCAGACAGGACCAAACATACCCTCTGTCACTCTCAAAGAGGACCAAACTACCCACAGTGGCTACAAACAGGCACACAACTCAGAACCAACCAACGGTGGCACATTCAACCTCTGAATCACCTTGAAAGCTGGTGGCTGCATTCTGGTATATCAGAGGCTGCTGGATGATCCGTGTCTGAGGCGCGGTACTGAACGTTGGGGTAATCATTACTGTCTGCTGCTGCAGCTGGGCTGGAGGCTGGGGCTGGGGCTGGGGCTGGGGACGAGGCTGGAGAACAGGTGTTGTCCTTGGTGGGGTAGGAACTGTGGTAGGAGGGACTTTGACTTGCAGGGCTGGAGCCTGGGGTGAAGGAGCCGGAGGTGAAAAGGAAGATAACGGGACCTGACTGAAGGACCGCTGCATAGAGGGTTCCACAGCCCCACCACTGCTGCCCCTGCCATTGTTGCCACTGCTGTTGCTGCTGCCATTTCCGCTGCCACTGCCACCACCTCCACTGCTGCCATTGCCACCTCCACCAGGGAAGGAGCCACATAGCTGCTCTGAAAACAAGTCAGGGAATTCTCCCACTTGATTGCTGACAAACTGTAGCATCTCTGCGAACAAAGAAAAAGGAGTAACTTTATTGTCACACAAGACATTAACTTTCAGATCTGCTTAAGAAACTGAGGCATAGGGACTCGAAGTATAGCTCCCTAGTAAAGCACTGCCTCGCATGTACAAGGCACTGAATTCCAGAAAGCAAGAGAACACAAACAACTGAGGCAGAGGTGGGCAGTCACTGTCCCAAGGTTTTGGAGTACACCAGCACTAGCCCAAGAGGCTACCTCCAATCTCAGCACTGCCCACAGAAGCAGCACAGTAACCAGGTAGGTCTGCTGTACTGGGCCAGACCCCTCCCCAAACCCCTCTCCTCATCAAGAGGCAAGCTCTGGGCCTCCTCTTCAACAATGGCACAGCCTTGGGTGCCACCGGTGTCCTCAAAAGCCCCCAGGGACAATGAAGTTAATGGTCCCCAAATCAAAGATTTTTAGGGGTAAAAAACGAGGGAAAGATCATTGATCAAGTCCAAAACAGAGAAATAGCTTGACCAAGGTCTCACAGCTTATGAAGACACTGCCAAGATGAGAGCCAGTTCTCTCCCACCCACTCCATCCCCCACTTGCCTCAGGGCTACACTGGCTGAAACACTTCTCTCTGCAGGAGTCTGCAGGGCCAAGGAGCTGTGTCAGCCTGGAGATCCCCCAACCCCTCAAATCTCAGTCTAAGGCCTCATGCCTGCCTCTTCCCTCCTCTCAAAGGCACATGTGGCCCACCCCAGCCTACTCCATGACTAACAACTCATCTCCCGGGGACTCCTTCCTCCTTTTTTTTTCCTGGCTGCCCCAGGGATCTCGGCTTTGTCCCACTTATTTTCAGATCGTAACTGTCCACTGGCCCTCTTCCTTCCCTTTTGCTCACTCAAACACATTTCCAAGAAGCTATGGCTTGTTCTTATTTTTATTTTTTTTTTATTAGTGTATGTTTATTTTGGCTCACTCAGCCCACCCTAATGGTGGGACTGGTGTGGCATGTGGTGATGGGGATTGAACCGAAGTCCACTGCACCTGCATAAGCAGGCTCTTTAGGCTGCTGAGCTATCTGTTGGCCCTAATGTATGCTTGTAACTCATAATAATTACACTAATCTTGGGGAAATGGTACATATATATGCTACCACCTTAATCATTTTTACTTCCTCTTCTATCTCCCCCAACCCAGTCCCCTTGCTATTTTTCTGCAAAACTACCTACCTGTTTCCTATCATTTATTTTTTGTTTTGCTTTTTATTTATATTTTGTGTTTTTCACATACAAGAAACCATGTGATATTTTAACCTGCCGGGTGTGATTTATTTCACTTAAGGATTATAGTCTCAGTATATATTCATTTTCCTGTAATTGAGCCAAAATTGTTCTTTGTGGCTCAATAGTATTCCATGATGTATGCATACATACACACATCACCCATGCTCTGTATCTGTTTATCTGTCGATGGACTTATCTCTCCAAAATTTAACTATTAAGAGTTGTGCTGCCAGGGCTGGGGAGATAACTCAGAGGTCAACATATCTGCCTTGCAAGCTCAAAGACCTGAGTTCAATCCCCAGTATCACAAGTTGTGCTGGCCCTCGACATGCCATGCTGGCCATATAAACCAGGCATGGTGTGCATGCCTGAATCCCAGCACTGAGGAAGCTGAGACGGGAGGGAGGATCACTACAAATCTGAGCTGTGTAGTGAGACCCTGTACCAAGTAAATAAATAAATAAAAGATTTTTAATAATTTAAAAAAAGAGTTGTGGGGGCCAGGGAGATAGTTCCGTGGCACAAGTGCCTACCAGGCAAGTGCAAGGTCATGAGTTCAAACCCTGGTCCCGCAAATAAATAAACAAATAAAGATTTGTGCTGCCGTAATCATGGAATGCATGTATCTTTATAATATAATACGATGTCTTTCTTTCAGGAAAATACCTAGAAGATATATGGGTCAAATGGAATTTAGATCAAACCAGATCAAATGGAATTTCTATTTGCTACTGCTTGTTCTTAAGATGTGGTCCCCTTTCTCCAAACTTTTAAGGACACAGGATGCAACAAAAAAAACCAACCAACACAAAAAGCACTATTTCTATTCATTTTCCAAATCTATAACTGCTCTTCCCTCTCAGGTTTCTGATATTGTGAGATAAGAGCAGGCAGGGGAGTGGGGGCTGGGAAGGAGGGAGGGAGGGAGAGAGGAGAAAGAGCGTAGGAGGTATGTGGGAGTAATGAAGAGAGTTAAATGTTGGGCAAGCAGAATGCTGCTGTGAGCTTCTAGCGTGGCCTCCATATGGGCCAACTGGAGCTTAGCAATTCAATTTAAGCAGTGTAAACACTGGTGCCAATGTGCTGGGCAAACCAGGGTTTCAGCAGACTAAATCCCTACAGTGGTACATTTTCCCAGTACCCTGAACCTCTGCTCTGCCCTCACTTAACCTGCTGTGTATGGGAGGAAGAAGTGGCAGATTTACATATATTGCAACTTGTACCAATCAAATCCAATTCCAGAGTATAAAAAGCTTTAAGAAAATGATCAAAAAAGAACTAACAAGTTTTCAATCCTTCTAGAATCGCATTACAATTCTCTGGAACATAAACACTGACAATCAAGTCCTTTTTCTTTTTCCACTACTTATTCATTTATAACTCTACTTTTTCAGAGGCCCTTAGTGACACCTGTTTTCTCCATGGACAGCTGAAAAGAGCAGAGAAAGAGCAGCTTAGATGTGAGTCTCAAGAGGCAGCCCAGTAGCTGTAAGAATGTGGCCAAGTTACTTCCCCCATGCCTTGATTTCCCCACCACAGAAGGTCGTCTGGAGAATACACAGTGGGTTCTCCGCTTTGAAGATGAATAAGATTATGTATGCAAAGTGCCTGGGGGGTGCCTTAGGGAGCTCCCTACTAGTGTTGCATCTAGAGCACCCGCTACACAGGCACTTGGACCCACTTATTTCATCTCATCAAGCACTCTTAAAACCCTTCTGTGGGGGAAGACACGCGCTGGTGTGCAAAGGTCACAAAGCTTAGCTCACAAAGTGGGGTTAAGTGTGTAGGCTAATGGAATGTAACTGCTTTAATTTCAAAGAAAAAAAAAGCTTCTCAGCCCCCACACAGACAACTCCAACAGAGCCATCTCCACAGCCACACAGTGGGGCCTGGTTGAGTAGGGCAGAGGCCTGCTAAAATGAGCAACTGCAGGAGGGGCAAGGTGAGGCTGCGGAGGCTCTGTTCTAGCAGGGCATCGTGCAGCATGCGTGCCCTTTGGGTCCCCATTCAGCCTGCAGGGCCAGAGGACAGGAGGCCTGGAGCAGGTCCCAGGAGGGGTCTCACTCTGTAGCTCTGAGCTCTACTTTGTGGGAGCATCCTCATGTCTCTTCACTGTGCTGTGCTCTGATCATTTGTGCTCTGCGATTACACAGCTCTCAATTCAGCAGAGGGCCATGAAACTCAGAAAGGGAGGCCTGGGAGAAGGTTTATGGAGCTTTGAAAATGAAATTCAGGTTCTTGTTGCAGTCCACAGAACTCAGGGCTAGATAAGACTTCTAGAAACTGGGCCGACATGCTCAAGCTCACCTCACTTTCCCTTCAAGTTACATTTCTGTTTTTAGCTGACTCTTAAACTTATGTGTAAGTTGCTTAATGAAGTATGTAGGGCCCCAAATTAATCTGGGTCCTGCCTATTTATTTATTTATTTATTTATTTATTTATTTATTTATTTATTTATTTTGGGTCCTGCCTCTTTAAAAGCAAGCAACCAAAATTAGAGACTCTGCTTGCCATCCATGCAGTACGTAGCACTGTGCCTCACAAAGAAAGCCTAGGTTCATGTGTACTTTATGGAGCATGTGACCTACAGGTAACAGAAGTCACTTTGTCCAGCTCAGTCTTACAGCACCTATGTAAGAGAACTGAAATCTGGTTGGATTAATTCTGCCAAGGAATAGAGGCCAAAGCTCCCAAATAGGGCAACCATCTCTCCAAACTGCAAGGTGAGTCAATAATCCTTAGTGTTTGTTAGCTACCATCAGCAAGCCTTGGTAGCAGTGGTAGTGGTGGTGAGTGATTTATAAAGGTTATTTACACTTATACTTTTTTTTTTTTTTTTTTTTTTTGGTATTTTAGGGAAAGGTTTACAGGATGTTCAGGGTCTCACTACTCGATTGGACTCATAATGATCCACCTGTTTACAGCCTCCCAAGTGCTGGGATTACAGGTGTGTGACACCACACCCAGTCTCAATTGCCTCTCAGCACAAACTGGGGGCGGGGCCAGCATGGCAGGGATTGAGCCCCTGGTCCCTGTGCCTGCTTGCAGGCGCTTTAATCTGCTGAGCTACTTGTATTTTGTATTTATTATATACCTTCTGTTGTACAACTATTTGCAATTTTTTAAAAGATTGTAAAACAAATAAATTGGAAAAGTTTAGAAAACAGTTAAACGAGTACAAAAATAAAGATCCAGCAATGCCTCTGCCCTTGGATACCCTTCAATGCTTTGCTGTGTTCTTTTAGACCTGCTCCTACACAACCCCTGCTTGCACACACAAATAAGCACCTATGTGCAAAATGGTGTTCAAAGATGGCTCCCCCCACAAAAAAAAGATGACTCCCACCTAACATGCTGAATGTACCCAGCTGCTTGCTTAATAAAATATAAGGAGCATTCAGTGTTAACCATTAAGAATACAGTATCTTTCAAAGAGCCCCAAGGTGCTGAATTGTATTGTACTGGGTATATTAGAATTTATTTAGTAAAGATGGACAGTTGCTTTCAATTTTTCTCTTTACTAAGTCATTTTCCATTTATCTGGTTATCTTTTTAGAACTAATCCCTGAAGTTTGATGGTAGGTAAAGGAGAGGGACTTGTGCTTTGGAAGAGCCATAATAGGCTATATCCCCACCACTATCTCTTTACACCTATTTTCACCTGTCTGATAGTGGATAAAACTTGACAAGCAATTGCCGTCTTGTAATAACCAAATGCCAAATAAGGTCAGATGACTTCTTTCTACCCCAGTTTTACTGGGCATTCATATTTCTTCCTTTACAAGTTGCCTATTTTTTATTTCTCTTTATCTACTGATCGTCTCTTTACTAATTTGAGAAAGCTTTTATATATTATATGCTCTTTCTTGTATGTTTGAAATTATTTTGTCCACTTTGTTATTGCAATTAAGTGTCACCATGTCCTAGCCTTATGACCTGGGTCAAATCTTTCATCCCTTAGCTGCATTTTTCTCATCTGTAAAACAAGGCTAAAGCAGAGCAATTGGCCTTTGTATTTACTAGTATATTCACAGTGACTTTTTAAAAAACGTATTTTAATGTACTCGCAATGCTCCCCATTTTCAGCCTCCCCCACGCTGGAATTACAGGCATGCACCATCAGGCCCAGTCTCTACTGCATGGCCCAGCGAGTTCGGGGGTAGGGCCTGCATTGCATGTGGTGCTGGGAATCAAACCCCAGTCCTTGCACTTGCCCAAGAGGCTTAGTCAGCTGAGCTATCTGAGCTATCTCTGAGGCCCTCATGGTGGTTTTTATAAACTCTTGCTTTGAAAATGCAAATCAGCCTCAGCGTATCAGACACATCAGAACAATTCGAGCATAACATGAATTTTACATTTGTTTTTGCAAGGAAGAAACACTAGTAAATACAGAAACCTACTCCTACCTGAAATAAGTCATGTAGGAATGCACAAAATACACACATACACATACACCCCTCCCAGATACCTACATGCTTTATCAGGCTACCTCCCATGTTATGATCCACGCCCATTTAACAAAGGTATCAGAACCTTCTATCAGATTTCAGACAGCTTGCCCTCCACTTCTTCACAACGACACATAAGCTGTAACCATAAGAATGTAATACCATTTCATCAGGTCCCTATCTTTTGAAAACATTTTTTACTTTTCACCTGACACCTAAGTGCTAGATCCTAATTCCCTTTCTCCTATAAACCCTGTCTTTATTGCATGAGTCTCCGTAGCACTGCAACTTTAGGAAACCAGATGTTGCACTAAAGCAACCAACATGTACTAATTGGTGTACAGAGCTGACTGTACACAAAGTTCAACACTATGTAGTGAAATTACAGTTTTTATATTATAATTTTAAAATGCTTTAATCTAAAACTATATAGATATTGGACTAAACTATTTTCTGGTGGGAGGGGGCGACCTGGGGAACTGAACCCAGGACCTTCACATTGAGCTACATATCCAATCCTTGTCTTTATTTTTGACAGAATCTTGCTAAACTGCCCAGGCTGGGCTTGGTCTTGCATAGTGTGTAATGTACACAGGCTGTGTGGGACTGAGACAGTCTATACCCAGTGACCCCCAGAGAGAGAAGGACATCCATACTGTAACTGCCAAAGAGAATCTTACTGGACCACACAGAATTCTTTTATGCTGATGTTCCTATTACCTCTCCCTATGTTGTTCTAGTAATTATACCCCCAATCAAATGTATCAAACCTGAGAGTCATTTATGAGAACGCATTTCTCCACCATTATGCTATTGGTAGTCGCTGCTGCCTTCCCCAGGAGCATTCTAATCACCCAGAGGGACAGTGAAGCAGCAGGGCCCAGAGACCACAGCATCCTAACCAGTCTTGGCAGGCAAACTGTAATCTCCACTCACTCCACTTCAACACCTGGGCGTACCTCATCAATCAGAAGTTCAGAGCACAGGAATAGTACTGGTGGGAGATGCTGGATACTTCTAGGGGACTCTGGATCACTTTCCTGGGAAGAGGGAGTCTAAAGGAGGTGGTGAATGACATAAGATTGGAAGATTGCAAAATGGTGATTTAAGAATTGTGTATTTTAAGCTGTGCATAAGAACTCTCTAGAGAGTGTTTCTCAGATGCTCATGTTTTATAACATACACAAATGTCATCTATTATCTTGCATATGCCAAGTGTTAAATTAAAAAGTTACAAATTGGGAGGGGAAAGAAAAAAAAAGAAAAAGCAGGCCAGCTGTGGTGGTGCACACTTACCATCCCAGCATTCGGGAGGCTGAGGCAGGAGGATTGTTGTGCAACCAGTTTGGACTACAAAGAGAACTCAAGGCTGGCCTGAACTACATAGCCAGATCCTGTCTCAAAAAAGACAAAAAGTAAAAGCACACAGGGAGTTCAAAGCATTTATTTTTTTAGAGGTATAGAGACTGAACCAAGCATCTTGCCCCTGTCCGGAAAGCCCCCTACCACCAAAATTCACCCACGGTCCTGAAGCAATTCTTGCTTGGTATTTGCGTCTGCTCTCCCCTGGTAGCCCAGCCCTGCAAGGCTCCAGCTCTCAGCTACCACATAGGGGCCCGGGCCAGGCCCTGCAGTGTGTGATCTCAAGCACCATCTTCACAGCTCCCATAGTCCTTCATGGTAAGTTCACTGAACTTGTCAGGCCTCCATCCAAGTATGGCAGCTTTCTCTCTTCGCTCTACTTTCATCCCTACCTTGATTTCAACTGCAGCCTCCAACCCAGCAACATCGATCTTGTTGGACCAACAGCGAGCCAGCCAGCCTGCCTGCCTGCCTGCCTGCCAGCCTGCCAGCCTGCCAGCCTGCCTGCCTGCCTTCCTCCTCTTTCTCCCTCTCCCCCTCCTTTTTTTTTTTTTTTTTGGCAGTACCAGGGATAGAATTTGGGACCTTGCACATGCCAGTCAGGTGCTTATGCCACTGAGCTGTCCCACAGGTCTCCAACAGCCTTTCAACTCTCATCAGACCTTTCTAAACTTCCCGTGGGGCTGTTTCTACTTACCCAAGTTCTTTGTCTACCCCAGAAAAAGATCCTCTTGCTTTTCTGTTCATGTCTCTGAAAATGAAGCACCTTTCTTAGAAGGTGACTGCCCAGTCTCACCTTTCTGTGCCCAAGCTCTGAATTTCACAATTACACATCAATGCTTGTCACACAACTACTTTTACCAAGGACTCTTCCTTGAATCAAATTCTGATTTAGTTTGTTAAGAAAAGTTACCTAAAATGTGGAAATAAAGTTTTTGCTTTCCCTTTAGAGTTGGTCTCGAGCACTGTCTGCCTAAAGGTCATTAGATGCTACATGCACAACTGCAGCCTTGTTTACTTTCAGTTTACTACCAATTAGGGTCCACATTCTGTTAAGTTAGGTAACAAACTGTAAGTTGCAAAAGATTTCTTTCTTTTTTTTTCAAAAGATTTCTGTCTGGTAAGAAAGACAACCTCCCAGGACAGGTTTTCTTTCTTTCTCTCTCTTTCTTTCTTTCTTTCTATTTTTTTTTTTTTTTTTTTTTTTTTTTTTTTTTTTTTTTTTTTTTTTTTTTTTTTTTTTTTTTTGTCTTTTGAGACAGGGTCTCACTATGCAGTTCAGGCTGGCCTTGAGCTCACTTTTGTAGCCCAGGCTGGTCTCAAACTCGCACCGATCCTCCTGCCTCACCCTCCCAACCAAATGCTGGGATTACAGGCGTGCGCCACCAAGCCTGGTTACAGATTTTATTTCTAATGACATTTAGGACATTCATTAGCTTTATATCTAAATTTGCCACTTAATTTCTGCATTTTTTTCCACTATGTAAATATGTTTTTTGTATTTTCCTTTGACCCTGCTTTGTCATCTTGCTACTTTCCTCAGTAATAATGTTAACACAGTTTTTTTTTTTTTTTTAATTTTATTTATTTATTTGTTTGCTTGTTGTGTTTGTTTGTTTCTTTATTTATTCATTTTGTGGCTGGCTCAGCCTGCCCTGGTGGTGGCGCTGGCGCAGCATGTGGTGCCGGGGATCGAACTGCAGTCCCCGCAGTTGCCTGAGCTCTCCTAAGCAGGCGCTTTAGACCACTGAACCATCTTGCCGGCCCCTATGTTAACACAGTTTTGATAAAGATTCATTTTGTTGTTATTGTTGTTGTTGAGATAGGGTCACACTATGTAATTCAGATTGGCAACTCACTAGTGATCCTCCTGCCTCAGGTTCTTGAGTACTAGGATTGCAGGTATGTACCACAATACCCAGCTTAAATTTTGGTAAGTGTTACAGTAGTATAAGAGTATGGTTTTAACTTTTTTTGGTGAGGTCATATTGAGGGTTAAATCTAGGGCCTTTAAACTGAGAGTTATAACCCCAGTCCTTTTTTAAATTTTGAGACAAGTTCTAAACTGTCCAGGGCAGGTTGAAATTTGTGATCCTCTTGCCTCAGCCTTCCAGAGAGCTAGGATCAACTTTTAACAAACTTTATGTTTCCACGTTATTTATAGCTAAACTACAGTTTTACAGGCTTTTCTTAAGTCTTATGCCTACAAATGCATGAACAGGATATTCCACTTACAGACCTTTAGTAATTAACAAAAAAACAAAAACCGGTACTGATTCACTGAGATGCTTGCAAAAGCAACTGTGACAAAAATCTGTAAAAGTTATGATCATGCTCTCTGGGCTATAAACTGGAAAGGAAGAGACATATCATCTCAAAAGTGAACAAGATAGGGCTGCAGATATAGCTCAGAGGCACAGAGACTGCCTGGCAAGCATGAGGTTCTGAGTTCGACTCCCAATATAAGAAAAAAAGATAATATGTAAAAATTTAGATTATCCTGGAGAATTTGGACAGATGCACGCTCTTTCTGCAAAACTCACTACTTTGGGCAGAGTGGGCAAATAAACCCAAAGCACTACAAAGTGTTGAGCACCCACTGTGCACCAGCCCATAGACATGATAAAGTAGTCCTTGACCTCAAGGAATTGGTGAGTGTCACAAAAATCTGTGGAGACTGTTGCAGCAGACACGCACGTCTATAAGAAACCAAGGAGGAAAGGGAACAGTGACAAAAATCACAGGCTCAGCAGGTGTAATCACTCCCTAAAAACTAAGATTCAAGGTGCACTCCAGGCCAGGGAAACTGAGGAGTCAAGGCCGAGAGGCATGGAGCTATGTGGTAGGCCAGGCCAGGCTGGCAGCCAGGAGCAGAAGCAGAGGGTCCTGGAGGTCATAGTAGTAAACTTGACCATGTTTATTAAAAAAAAAAAAAAAAAAAAAAAAACCCACAACCAAGCAAACAAAAAACCCAATTCAAATAAAATAAAGAATTTCACGTACTGAGGGTTAAAGCACTTAATGTGTATGTGAAGCCCTCAGTTTAACTTCTAGCACACTGCTGGGGGAGGCACACACAGCACGTTGTTTCCCACTGCTCTATAACGCGAGACCCTCCAGCTCAGCAGGTGCTCATTCTATTTTGTGCAGGGCGCTGCTGCCCTGCTTAGAGCCCTATGACATCATGAACTAGTTAAGAAGCATTCTGAGCAAAAACTCACAGCTAGATTCTCATTCAACAGGAGAATGCCAGAATGACTGAAACAGTGACCTGAAGTAACTTCTTTAACTGATGAAGAGCTTTCTAAAGAGTAGCAATAGGGCCGGCGAGATGGTTCAGTGGTCTAAAGCGCCTGCTTAGGAAAGCTCAGGCAACTGCAGGGACTGCGGTTCGATCCCCGGTACCACATGCTGTGCCAGCCCCACCACCAGGGCAGGCTGAGCCAGCCACAAAATAAATAAAGCAAGAAAGAAACAAACACAACAAGCAAACAAATAAATAAATAAAATAAAAATTAAAAAAAAAAAAAAAAGAATAGCAATAAAAAAGTTCTGCTTATTGGGCCAGTAAGACAGCTCAGCTGCCTAAGCACCTGCTTAGGCAAGCCTAGGCAACCTCAGAGACTGAGGTTCGATCCCTGGCACCACATGCTGTGCCAGTCCCACCCCTAGAGCAGGCTGAGCCCACCATAACATAAATAAATAAAGTTAAAAAAAGTTCTGCTTATGAATGTGGCTGTAAAAGCTGATCAACATCAGGAAACAGGTCATCTCCTAAGGGGTTGTGCAAAGAAAGGATAAAAAGAAATCATAAATCAAAGCCCACTCTGCAAGGCCAAACTGAAGGGTGACAATCTTTAAATGTCAACACACATCCCCTTTTTGAGAATGGGGTCTCGCTATACTGCCCAGCTGGTCAAAGCCTTGGGGCTCAAGCATGCTCCTGCCTCAGTCTCCTGAATGTTGGGACAGGGGGCACATGCCACCACACCCAGTCAAAGACATACAGCTTTATCTATAAGGTTTAAATACAACTAAAAAAGAAAACAAAACAAAAAATGGTAACTCCATTAGCACTGTCACTCCACTCATTCTGCTTTTAACACTTTGCACGGTCACAAATACTATTATATAATCTTCAAAAATCACACTGTGAGGCAGCAGTTTCGAGTACTCCATTAATGAATTAATGTGTGAAGCACTTCAGGTAGTGCTTGGTTCACAAGTGCTCAAAAACTGGTCCTGGCCATGGCTGCTGCACATGAAAACAAGTCCACAGCTCCACACAGGGGGAACGGCCCATGGTCTCCAGCAGGTGGCTGAGGAAGGGGTTCATCTGGCTATACAGGCTGCCTCCACTCCACACCAGGCACTTCCTCTCCACTCACTGCAGTTGTCTAACCTCCCGGGGGGCCAGGGGTCTACAACACTGCAGTGGAGCCCACATCCATGCAAGGGCACCCGATGTTGAATTAAAGGTGAATTCTTGGTACTCCACATCTGAAAAGGTACCTATCCTGTTGCACTTATTAGGAGATGAACGTGCTCACTCCTAGAAAAAGATGGAGACTAGTACATGTGTACATACACATGCACTAAATAAATTATATTTTAAAAAGAAAAAGACTAAGACTAGCCAGGAACAATGGCACATGCCTGCAATCCTGTAACCCCCAAGTCAGGAGAATCCAAGTCCAAGCCCAGACTGGAGAACTTAGGAAGACTGTCTCAAAAATTTACAGAAAGAAGGGATGTGTATGTGTCTGTGTCTGTGTGTGTGTGTGCGCGTGCATGCATCAAGAACGTAGTTTGGCATTTCCTGAGTGCAATCCTCAGGACCACAAAAGAAATAAGAAATGAAAGAAAAGTGGGCTGGCCAGACAGCTCAACAGATTAAAGTGTCTGTTTAGGCAGATGCAGGGACAGGGGTTTGATCCCTGCGTGGCATAGCATGGCATGCAGTACAATACTGGGAGAGTGTGACTGAGACTGGGTGTGGTGGCACGTGCCTGTAATCCCAGTGCTTAGGAGGCTGAAAACAGGAGAATCACTAGAGTCCAATCTGTGTAGTGAGACCCTGTACTAAGTTTAAAAAAGAAAGAAAGCAACAGAGTATATTAAGCAAGAAGGAAAAAATCTGAGCCAATTAGTAATAATAACTGTTAATATTTACTGAGGTCTTACTGCATATCAGCAATCAATATCTGTTTCATATAAAGTGTTTCAATACAACTACATAGTGTCCTCATGTAATTTCCATAATACTCTGAGGTAGGTGCTACTGTCATTCCCACCTTACACAGAAATAAGGCACAGGGTTAAGTAACTTGTCTGATGTCACACAGTCAGCTGGGACTTAAAGGCAAGCTGTCAGCCACAAGACAAGACTGACGAACTGCTCCACTAGTGGATGGATCCGACCTAACAGAGCCTGGAGTACGCAGGCGCCCAGTGAATGCTTCATTCAGGAGTGAGCAAAGGGAACACCACGCTCAGGAAGGAGAGATGTGTCACAGGGCATCTTTCCCTTCTTTCCCAGTGCCTCACCTGCCTCCACCCTGGAAACTCACTGTTCTTTCTTTCACTCCCTTGAAACAGGAGACTGAAAGTTGAGCAAGATGCAGAGTGACACTCTAGGGACTGATCTTGTGTGATCCTGTTCTGCAAAGCCTCATGTTTCATGATGACAGGTGATCAACTGTCAACAAAAGTCAGGTACAGCTTAACTGTCCCCTCGAGGGCAGAGTCTACACAGCAAGAATTTGTAAACCCTTACAGTCCTTTAAACCAGTAGCAAAAAAATCAAAGTCCAAGACCCACCCTATTCTTCCATTCATTAGCACACCCTGCAATCTTCCTAAGACTGAAAAACATAATTCTTGCAAAGCAAGTTATCACAACATGTACAAACTTCTACTCAACACCTGCATATGTAGTATTTCCTAAGGGCCATGGGAAAAACTCAGCACAGGCCAAGGACCGAAAAGCACTGATTTGTTTCCCTAACACTTCATACATTTTAAAAGAAAAAATAGACAAGTCCCTCACGAAGAAAGGGCTGTCAGAGAGTAAAGAAATGATTGATCATCTTGGCAGACAGCAAAAGGCCGAGTCTAGCCAGGCATGGTAGCACACACTTATAATCCCAGAGGCTCAAGAGGCTGAGGCAGGAGTACTACAAGTCTGCTGAGCCAGGGCAACTTAGTATGACCCTGTCAAAGTCAAAAATTAAAAAGGACTGGGGATGTAGCTTAATGTGAAAGCTCCAGATTCAACTTCCAGCACCAAAAAATAAAAAAGGGGAGCAGGTGTTGAGCCTCTTAGAATGAAAAGGATTTTGTGAGTTAGAGAGAAGGATTCCTAGACACAGGAACTAGTTTTAGTAAAACCACAGTACCAAGGAGAATACAGAACAAAGTAAAGAGATGAAGGTGCGTATAGTTAAACTGTGAAAGGCCTGTATGTCATCCTAGACTCCAGCTTTTATTTCAGAGGCAGAGAAGGCAGTGAACGTTTGTCACTCATCAGACCTGACTCCCATGAGTACACTGTTCTTGCCCTCAGAATGCCCACCAGGTAATCGTGGTAGAGGAAGCTTCTGGCAGTTCAGCTCCCTTACTGCAAGCTCCACCAGCAGCAGGACTCCTAAGAGATGGTTCAGGCACACAAGGACAATACACGAATCATCAAAGTAGTAGGGTCCTAACCAGCTAGCTGCTCCTGGGCTTACCCTTGCCTATGTTCTGCTGCTGCTGCTCAGAGCATTCCTCTATTCTGGCCCATTTCTTAAGCCCAATTTCTCAGCTCTTCTGGTAATCCCTGAAATGCTTTCCCAAAAAGAAAAAACAAAAAAAGAACAACAAAAAACCCTTTTCTGTTCAAGATAACTAGAGGTAGTTTCTCTGGCTTATCATCACGGATCCTAGTTAGTAAAGACATAATAAACTGTATTTGTGGTCCAGTGTAGCAGCACACACCTGTAATCTCAATTACTCAGGAGACTGGGGGAAGAGAATCACAAGATTAGTCCAACCTGGGCAACTGGGTGAGTCCCTGTCCTAAAACAAAAAAATAAAAAGGGCTTTGGATATAGCTAAGTGCTAGAGCACTTGCCTAACTTGTGTTAGGCTCCAGGTTCAATCAGTAGTACAATTTACAAAACAAAAAATTGCACTGAGAGGGGCCGGCGAGATGGTTCAGTGGTCTAAAGCGCCTGCTTAGGAGGGCTCAGGCAACTGCGGGGACTGCAGTTCAATCCCCGGCACCACATGCTGCGCCAGCGCCACCACCAGGGCAGGCTGAGCCAGCCACAAAATGAATAAAGAAACAAACACAACAAGCAAACAAACAAACAAACAAACAAATAAATAAATAAAAATTGCACTTGAGAGAAATAACAGTTATCAAGAGTGTGTCTGCAAAAGTAGAGCATCAGCCAAATCCTTTAAAAGGGCCCTGGAGTCTGTGCCACCTGGAATATGTTGCTTCTCCCCTTCTGTCCCTTCCTCCTGAAGACTTCAGCTCACAAGGACTTTCCAAGCATTCTTTGGGGCAGCCTCCTCCACAGTCCCCATCTTTGACCTTCCCAATTCATACCTTTGGGGAGGTAACCTGGGGGTTCAAAGGCATACAAATTTCAGAACTCTTGGCTAATACTCTGGCACCACACTGAATCACATGTTCTTAGAACACTCCAAATTATATCATTTTGGTCCAATTCAGCCCCATCCTTTTATCTTAATTGTTCACCTACCCTTAATTGAGCCCACAAGCCAAATACTGAGATTGTCCCTCTGTTATGGCTGCTGTCGAAGTTTTCCTGTATTAAGACTATTCAAGGTTAAACACAGAATCAGCAAAGAGGAGTCCATACAATAATCCTAATAGAAGTATGATAGAAGCATCCCTTCCTTCCTGGTAAATAAATTCCCATTTCTATCCCAATTACCAATAAAAAGTCTTCAATGAAATGTTGAGGGAGGAAAAAAAAACAAGACTGGGCATTTAGATGTCAGCCCCTGAAAATAGGGATTGTCACATCTAATACCCCCAAAGTGCCTGTTTCCGTGCTATTTATAGCAGCTCATTCATGCTGAAATGGATTGAAGGAATGATTTTTTTTTTTTTTTTTTTTTAAATTAAAAACAGCTGACAAGAGAGGCTCTAGACAACCAGAGTTCCTGAGCCAGGGCATCTCTCAGCTCATTCCCACACACTCAAGTTCAAAATTTCATCATCATGGGAAATCTAAAATTATTTCCTCTATGTTCCATCTTTGCCTATAAAAACCCAGTATTAAAAATAAAAGTACTGCCAGTTATGGTGCATGCCTATAGGCCCAACATTTTGGAGGCTGAGGCATAAGATCACTGAGAGTTCAAAGCCAGCCTGTGCTACATAGTGAGCTCAAGGCCAGAAATATAAAGCCAGACTCTATCTCAAAGACAAAAACAAAAACAAATTGGAAAATAAAAAAACAAATCCAAGTCTCTATCTCAAAGCATGGTTAGGAAGACAAATGTTACCAGAAAGACACTTGTACAAGGACGCATAGGAATACTAGCACTTAGGATGCAGCATTGCTTGCCCTGAAGCTGTAGATGGCAAGAGCCTAGGCTAAGCACACAGATCACAGCAGCAGCTCTATGTTTGGATCAGCAGCTCAGAATTTCATCACTGCTCAAAACCAGAACCTGAGCCCAACAAACCTGTTCCACAAGGCCAGATGCAGCAAGACTGTAAGGAGGCATTTAGACACATACTCATTAGCAATTCCCAAGGCCTGAGAGAGGCAGAAAGCTCGATTTTCCAGTTTGCAAGCTTCTCACAGGTTCAGGACTAGTGCCTACAGAGAAGTTCCCCAGGGAGACTTACTTTGAGGCCCAGCCTCTGGGACTCTGCTATTCTTTAAAAAGCCTTTTCAACAGGGAAAACAAAGCATTCTAAAACTGTATTATAAAAAGGCCCCTTGATCCTAGAGTCAACTCACACATAGAAGTTTGGGTTCAGTTCCCCATTCACTCTCACAGAAAGCCAAAGGAGAAAGTCAGTTATCTTTATAAGCTTTAACTCTCTTAATTCTTACAGTACCTATGATATTAATATCCCCAACTTCTACTGTTGCAGAGGGAACTAAGGCTCAGAAATGTCATGGAACCCAGGGGAAATTACTTTAAATCCCCATTCATAAACACATATCCACTGAACGTATAAGTAAGCAGAGGTCTGTGTCTCTCCTGCTTCCAAGTTCATCATATCACCTTGCATTGCAACTTAAAAGCCTACTTACGTCAGACAAGGATGTAGCATGAAATAAAGGGAAAGTACATGGGTTTTATAGTTGACAACATTTGAACTTAGGCCACCATCCTACCACTTACTACTTGTGTCATATGAGCTTCAGTTGCTTAATCTGTAGCAAAAACCTGAGATAATACAGGTTAAGGACAAAGGTGCCTAACACCCAGAGCCATCACTCTCTAAGGGCAGAAGCTCTGTTCACCTTGGCAGTGCTGTGCTCAGTGCTCAGTGCAAAACAGGCTCCACATAAGAAAGGTTTGAGCAGACGCGGTGGCGCACACATAGCGGATCTTGCTCACACGTGATTTCGAAACCCAGGGAAGAATTGAAAAGGAGAGGTATGACTACAGGGAGCATTAACAACTAATAAAGAAAAAAAAAGTGTTTTCTTGGAGAACACAAATGTCACCTCCGCATTAAGATCAAAGTAAAATGGTCTTTTTTTCATTATCAAATACACACATATACAAAAAAACATAATGGGAAACAACTACAGCTTTCAACTCTGCCCTGGAAATAAACAGAAACTCTATCCAAGTAGCTCAGAAAAACTATCAGGACTGATTTTTTAAAGTCAAAGAAAAGTGTTGTGAGAAATGAGACCATTTATAACAAAAGGGCATTTCCTACAACTTCTGCAGATTTCAGTGGAAAGTGGCATGATAGAAAGCGAAAGGAAACCAACTTCCCATCACATTTATAATGGCAGAAAATTGTTATGCAAAGATATACTTGAAATTTAGAGCAGCAAGGGTGCCACCTGAAACTACAGGAAGAGAATTCAATGGGACAGAGTCCCAGTGGCACAATGTGAATCATTTGCCAAGTTCCCCAAAGTGGAGGGCTAAAAATAGAGAACTATATGATAAGGAGTAATTTCACAAGTACAGAGAGCGGGGCAACTCAGATGAAGGAGCACTCAAACTCCAAAAAACCCCAAGTGGTAGATATGTAAGAGAATTCCAACACAAAGATCCTGAGCAAGCAATGGGGTCATTGGAGGCACTGGAAGGGATCACCCAGAAAGCTGGTTGTTACAGCCCAACCACCAGTTCTGAGTACAGAAAAGTCAAGTGAGGAACTAGGATCTGAATACAGTGGCACATGCCTATAAACTCAGCTACTTGGGAAGCTGATGCAGGAGGATTGCCAAGTTTGCGGCCAGATTGGTTAATTTATCCACCCCACCCCCCCCACCCCCGACCCCCGAACCGGGGATTGAACTCAGGACTTTGCACAGCTATCTCCCCAGGACCACACTGGTTAATGTAGCAAGACTTTGTCGAAAGAAAGAAAGATAGAGACAGACAGACAGACGGAGCTCAGTAGTAGTGTTTGCTCAGGATGCACGAGGTCCTCAAGTCTGTATGTACTTGTACTTGTAATTACAGTTCTGAGATAGGTAAGAGAAATAAAAAATTATCTGTGTGGAACTGGGGTAGAAAAAGAATCAACAGAGTCTGGGACATGCCTATACACAGTACTCTTATATTTTATATTCTGAATCAAGTGCACTGTATTTTCAAAATTAACAAGTATTTTCCAAATGGTAATTCCCAATCACCACAGTAATCTGTAACACTATAAAAGCTTCAAAAGCGAAAGGGCTATGACTTCTGAAAAGGGTTTCAGAAATGTACCCATGAGCTAACTCCAAAGTGACTTGTTCAGAGTGATAGTACTTAATGGTAACGAAAGAATGCACATAATGCAAATCTTCAACAAGAACATGGCTATGGAAGTGTTTGTTTGCTCAGGTAGATTATACAACTACTAAAACCTCAACAACTTCAACATATGCCAACCTATTATGTGAAAATGTTATGACAACAATACACACATTACAAATTTCAGGCAAGAGTCTAGATAGACACTTTGATATTCAGAAAGATCCAAATAAACAAAATTGGTTAAGAATTTCCTTTTTTGCACTCAAGAGGCTAAACCAAGAGGTTCTCTGTGAATTGGAGGCTAATCTGGGCTGCACAGCAAGACCCTGTCTCTAAAACAAAACTTTCCCCCTTACTAATAATAGAAAAGATCTTGTTAAATTAAAAGCAAAAGCACACTTTTTTAAAAATGCCAAGATCAGGGGTAAGTGAAAAAATGACACTGTGTTCGCTAAGAGGCAGGCAGTGCTCAAGAAACTTGTAGTGAAAGCCTAGGTGTGAATGTGGAGAATGTTTGTCAAGAATGTTTGTCAAGGGCGAGGCCAAACAGGCAATAAGGAGGAAAAACCCAAGGGGACTCTGGTCAATGGCCTGAGCTAGCCTGGTAAACATGATTGGACCAAACTGGGAGCTAAAAATGGATGAAAATAAATAAGCTATGGACAATAGTAGCTCTTTCAACCCAAACATTAGCAACACTAAAACATTTAAGTGTTAAAAAATTTACATCTTTAGAAAGGTACACACAGGGCCAGGTGCCACACCTGTAATACCAGCACTCAAGAGGCTGAGGCAGGAAGATCGTTGAGTTCAAGACCAATCAGGGCTACAAAGAGCTGAAGGCCAGACTGATCTGTATTATAGAGAGACCCTCTCAAAAGGGAAAAACAAAGAGAAAGGTACACACAGGGGTAAATGTAGACCTCACTAAGCAGTTTTCTAAAGCATCATTCACTGGAGAAATGGGAGGTGAGTTTCTGCCCGTTCTTCACCCACTGTGTTCTCAGCACATCTATCCCCAACAACGGCTCCTGGCTGGCTCACTCAGCCGGCTACTCTAGCCTTCACAATGATGTGGACACTAGAATGGGGGTCCTTCAACATCCTGAACTTCACATACTTTCCTTTCTATCTAGACACACCATTATACAATACTTGCTCAATATCAGGTACAGTCAGAATCCTAGGCCAAAGAGGAAATCAAGAGTTTGAGAGGGAGAAGCCAACAGAAGCCTAAGACAGGCCCTGGAATCCTCAGGAATGCAAATGTCACACATAGCCCTCAAGAGTCCACTAACTAGGGACAACGATTGTCATCCCAGTCGTATAAAAGACATCATTATGGAATTCAAAACACCAAGGACTAGGAGAAGATCATTCCAGAGGAAAAAAGAGGTCACACACAAAGATCAATAATCAAAATGGTATGAAATTTCTCAATTACTAGAAATTAGAAGACAACCAAACAATTCTGTCAAAGTTATGCCTGACCTAAAATTCTAAACATAGCCAAATGATCAAGTTAGAGGTTACAATTAATGTACTTCTAGAGTTAGGCATGGTGGTGCATTCCTGTGATCCCAGCACTTAGGAGGCTGAAGTAGGTGGACTGTTGGGAGTTTGAGGCCAGCCTGGGCTGCATAGTGAAACCATATCTCAAGAAAAAAAAAAAAAAAAGTATTTTCAGATAGCTAAGGCCTCAAAAAATTTGTCTACAGGAACTACTGAAGGATGCATTCTATCATGATAAAAGAGGGAAAACAAAACAATCCAGAACTAGGAAAGAAGTTTCAATATCACTCAACAGGGTGATGGTTAAGGGAATTCCCAAGATAAATTCAAGAGAGCAGACTTAACCACTAAACGGGGCAAAATCAGTAAGGGCTCCAGCAAAGGACTGATCACCATATTTGGAGGTTTTTAAACACGATTTAGGGCTGAGTTAATTACAGAACATATAAAGTAAAAGAATAGGACTATGATAAGCCCTACAGAAATTCAAACAACAAATGTAGGTCTACCCAAGAGAAACCAAACATACATCTGCACAAAAAAACCTGTGCACAAAGTTCATAGCAGTCACCTTCATAATAGCCCCAATGTCCATCAGCTGAAGAACGGGTAAATGAAACGGTGTATTGATACAATGAAGCATTACACTGTGGCATGGATGAACTTGCACATTGTGTGAAGTGAAAGCCACAAACTCTGATTTCACTTAAATGGAATACCTAGAACATGCAATCCCATACACAGAATGTGTATTAGCTTAGTGGTAAAATTCTTCAACCTCCAAAGAGCCAAACTACCTCTGCTTGGCCCTCACCCACTCCCTTCCTACTTTCTGCCTGGTTCATCGAGCTTTGGGCCCCACCCCTGTCATGTAACTTCTCTGTCAAAGGCCAACCCCTTTTCTAACTATAGATCCTTTCAAGGCCATGCCATCCCCACTTCTCTCTGCAGTGCTATCTCCATCATCTACTGACCACTCCTTAAAAACCTCACTTCCTCTTAGTTCCTTACAATGTCCTTACTTCAAAACTCCTAGTTCTCATTTCTACGCTAACTCACCAGCAGAGACAACCTTGATCTCTATTGCAGTTCTGACCTTCTCTTGACTGTGTGCCTCACATTTCCTACTGGATGATACTGTCCTGTCTCAGTTTCAGCCCATTTAAGATAAATTTTCACCTTCTCCCCAACCTAGCCCTTCCAGCTGCCTTGGGAACTCTCTCCTTAAGCCCCAGGCTCAGTCTTAGTTAAGTCTTAGAATTCCACCTATGCTCTGCCTGCAGGGCCAGTTCCTTGCGAGATCATTACCTCATACCTGGGCGGTTGCAGCTTTGTACTCACTGGTATCCGTGGCACCAACTAACTCTCCTGCCTATTAGTACACATGAATTTTCTTAAGACCCACAATCAATGGGTCATCTCTATACTTGAAAATGTGATGCAGCACAACGTGGCTCCAGCTTATCTCACAGACTTCATCTTCTACTGTTTTCTTAAAGTATCAGATTCTAAGAACTCTCTAGCAGTCATTCATTTATCTACTCATCCATCCATCCATCCATCCATCCATCCATTTATCTATACATCAAGGTACCAGAGGTTTGAACCCAGAGCCACAACCTTTTTAATCTGTTCAAATCTGAGATAGCTATTGAGACCTTGGATCCTCTTGTCCTGGCCTCCCAGAGTACTGGGATTACAGGCTTGTGCCACTATCCTCCACTAGGCATCTTTTTCTTCTAAGGTCGTCTGGTCCCTTTCTTTCCATGTTTGTCGCGCTGCTCCTGTCACTCAGCCTCAAGGTCCCAGCAAAAAGTTGCTTTTTGACCTTGTCTTTCCTGATCACAGTAGAAGTGGATCTTAACCTGCCCACTGTATAAGGGCCTTCTTCAGACTACAAAAGTATACTCCACAAAAGTAGTGTATTCCGTCAAGTGAGACTTTGGGGCCCTGGAAAGTACAACATTTTGGAGCAAAACAAGGGCCTGGAAAGCAAGTAGTATGCATACTTTATTGGGTGCCCATAACAATGTTGAAAAAAAAAAAAAAAAAAAACAAACTGAGCCAATATTTTTTTTTTGAGCCAATATTTAGAAATCTAAAAACTGCACACAAAAAACCCAGATTTAGCATTTGTTGAAATACCTGACACTTCTTCAAAGAGGGATTCCTAGAATCCTGAGAGCAGGACATTCTATAATATGGCTCCATTTTATTTTCATAGTGCCCTGCTAAAATTGCTCATTTATTTTATTTTATTTTGCTCATTTATTTTACATAGTTTGTTTTCTCATGAAGAATTTAAGCTCTGTGAGGGAGAAGAGACCTTGTCTCTCTTGTTCGAAGGTACCCTTTGCACTGTATCACAGAGGTATTTGAATGCCATGAGAGACGTGCTAAATGAACAGAGGTGTCCACCTTGGACCCATAACCCCAAAGGGAACAATGAGTTGGAGCAGACAGAATTAAGGTTTCCTCCCTGCCTGTGTCTCCTGGATGCAGGAACATGATTTCTAGGTTGCAAATACTCTTATCCCCACCATTCACACACAAAGGAAGTAAATATATTCACTCAATTCTCCTCCTTCCTGATCAGACTGGCAGCTAGAAGCATCTGGCCTGGCCACCTCTGAAGCAATCTACCAGGAAAACTATGTCTACTACAATTTGACAGCCTGTACAGCCCAAGGTCACTTTATGCATTTAGGCATTCCCCAAACAGTAGGTGCTCTCATTGTCAGGCCCTGTTTTAGTTACAAAAGCAAAGTCCCTGCCTCACTGCACTCTTCCTGAGGGAGAACAGATGGGAAACTCTCTAGGGATACTTGTATCTGCAGACCACTGGTCTTCAGCCTGTTCAGCCCTTCTTAGCGGCACTACAGACCTTAAGATTCAGGTTAAGGGCCCTTTTCAGTGTAGATTTCCTGGTAAACCAAGCTTTCACCAAAGACTTTCACTTAGTGTGCTGTTTAAACTGTCAAATATTTAGCACTATTGTTAGTTACTCATCTCAAATCCATACAGCCATAAAATTCTGTCTTTCTATTTTTTCATGCCTCCCCAAGACTCAAACACCATAGCTAAAACTTAAATACTTGCTAACTACTCTTTTTTTTTTCCCTGCAGTACCAAGAATTGAACACTGGACCCCGCACTTGCCAGGCAGGCGCTTATTCCACTAAGTTAATCTCCCTAGCCCTAACTATTCACTCACTCTCTTTCTTTCTTTTTTTCCTTAAGTACTAGGTATTGAACCCAGAGCATTCCAACTGAGCAAGTACATTTTGCAAGGATTTTGGTTCAGTTGCTAAGGATAGGCTGGAATTTGTTAACCTCCAGTTTCAGCCTCCCAGAGTGCTGGGATTACAGGTACTTGGTTCTAGTTCACCAACTGAAGACAAGAATCTTTCCCAAAGTTGGTAACAGGACAGTGAAACCACTAAACCACTGTAATAGTTTCAAGACTATACATTTTGTCTAGCAATCTCTGGGGACAAAATTAGTATTAACCATATGGTAAACTAACACATCATAAATTAAGACAAATGAGAATCAATTATGGAGTAAAGCACAAAATGTTCATGTATTTTTGCGTCTTTGCTTTGGACATTCTGACTGTGTAGCCCTGGGTAAGTTAATGAACAGCAATGAGTCTCTATTTCAGAATCTGTGTGATTCAGGCATAGTGGGTGCACGCCTGTACTCCCAGCACATGGGAGGCTGAGGCAGAAAGATTGCTGCAAATTAGAGGCCAGACTGACCTATGTAGTGAGTTCAAGGCAGGCCTGAACTGCACAGCAAGACCCTGTCTCAAGAAAGAAAATACATGAGAGAGATGCTCAGTGTTAACAGTCATGGCTACCTGATAGGATTCTTAAGGGGATTGAAAATATAGTATTCTGTGCATAGATGAGCTGGGTGTGGTGGCTCATATCTATAATCTCAGCACTCAGGGAGGCCAAGACAGGACGACTACAAATTGAAGATCAGTACCTTAACAAGACCCTGACTCAAAAAATAAAAAGATCTGGAGAGAAGGCCCTGAGTTCAAACTCACCGTCATTCTCTCAGACTTCACTACACAACACACACAGTGTACAGGGGTTTAACACAATGCCTGGCACATGAGTGATCAAAATATATTAGTTCCCTTTGTTTTATCTGAGGACCTCCTCCCCTAGATTTGTTAACCCAACTCTATACTTAGAAGAACTTAGATGTAGAAATCTGTGGTCTAAAGTGGGACATTGCCTAGATGATCAAAATGGGAAGGCTATCTCTTTTTCCAAAAGAAAAGCTTATGTTGCCGGTTTCTCTACCCTTAAAATGGGAATGTTAGTCGCATCCTATCTGCCTGTCACTCTAATGAGAACCTAGACATAAAAACACTTTGTAACTGAAAAGCACAAAGCTCCTGAATTATTGCTTAAGAACATGAGTTGTGGACTAAGGTCAGTGACCTAAGAGATCATCTGTAAAATACGAGCAGTTAAGAGTGCCTGTCTCACAGGACTGTTGTCAGGCATAAGCAAAATGACACAAAGTATTAGGGCCTATAATATCAGAAGAGTTCAATTATTACAAGTTACTATTAAGTTTACTAGTTACTATTAAGATTCACTAGACTCAGAATCCCCAAAGGTGGGGTGGAAAGAAATCAATACTGAGGAACTAGGCTCTGCAACCAGCATGGCAACCTTGGCCAAGGCGGACCCTCTGCAAACCTTGATTCGGGGGGCCAAAAATGAAAAGCTTTGCAAGAGAGGATCCTCTTCCACTCTGTTGTTAAAGGCAACAGAACAAACGCTACTTGCTCCCCAGTTTGCAGCCCGGTGGCCAACACTCAAAATTCCTGCTGCTCAACTCTTCCCAGTGCGACAGCAGGAGTGCCCGTGTCTCTATCCCGAGAGACGCGTTCACGCTCCGCCGCCACAGCTCGCTTCATCAGCAACTCTCTTCACGCAACTGCTGTCCAAACTTTCCCCGGGTGCCTAGCCACCCGGCGGTCGGTCAATCCCGAAAGGACTAGGATGGGGGCGCCCAATCGAGAGACCCTGCCGGGAAATTCCGAAGTCGCTCCGGTGGCCGGACTGGGAGTGACAGGTGAGCCGGGAGGCAGACAGCGCATGTGGGCGCAAGAGGACTGCGGCGGCCGCGCGCTCCTCTCCAAGACCGCTCCCTACGTCGCCCCCGGCCCCGTTCTTCGCTTCCGGCCCGGCTGTGCCCCACGCCACAGCCTACTGGAGCCCAATGCCCGGGCCTTTTGGCCGTCGCGCCGGAAGGGCTGGGGATCACCGGAGCGACCGGCTGCGCGGAGTTCCCGCGCAAGCCTCACCCTTGCGGGGTGGGCGCACGCGCACCGTCGCACAACGCCGTAACCCCTTCCTCCCCGCGCGCCCTCTGTACTCCCACCCACCCACCACTCACCGTCGATGTCCCCCAGGGTCAGCTCGTCACCCAGCTCCGTGAGGGTCTCCATGGTCTCTAGACCGCCCAGCTCACCGCTCTCGTCCATCTCCCGGTTCGGCGCAGAGGCCACCCGCTGCCGTCCCGCTCAGGGAGACGCGGGGGCGGTGCCGCCGCCACAGCCCATGACACCCTACAGCCTCCGCCCGGTACCGCCTCACCGGCCCGTGCCAGCCGCCGCCATATCTGCGCTGCGCCCAGGCGCCGCGCGGAAGGGGCGGGGCGGGATTCCCCTTCCCAGCCCTTGCCCCCTGTAGCCCCGCCCCCAAGCCGTGCGTCCCCTTGTTTGTTGTCAATGGGACCAGGCTAGTATTAGCCAATCGGCGAGTGAAGCAGCGCGTGGGGTGATAGTGCGTCATCGATCAGCAGCTCAGATTTGCATAGCGAAGCCCCACCCACCAGGGCCTCGGAACGAATGAGGCTTGTAGCGGCTGGGTCTTCAGCCCAGCCTCCTACGCTTAATTTAAAGGAGCCGCTCCCCTTTGCGTTGCATCTAGTCCACAAACGACTCAGTCCGGGGACCTGGGATTGAAGGGTTAAAGATCCGCGGTTCGGCAGCGACGCCGGTCGCCCCCAACAGTAGCAGTGAATACATTACATCATCTTCCCAGCTGCCTCTCCCTCACCCGATCCTCTTCCTGCTAGTCGTTGCCGGCAGTCAAATTTAGCCCTTAACACTGTAGAGACCTACCAAGTCACACTCCTTCGAGCCCTCTTAAAGAGGCAAAATGAATATAGAGGGCACGAATTGTCCAAGTGTAGCTAACATCCTACAACTTCGGCGCCTTTGCCACGACCACGCTATTGCACTTATTGGACCTGTCTCAGGAACCTTAGGACCTCTGGGGGCTTTAAGCAGCTGCCAATCTCCTGGGGTTTTGAAAGAGTTCTGCAGGGATCCTGAGGCCCATTCCATGCACGGATTCTCACTTCTTAAGGCACCTCACTCAGGTTTCTTGGAGCTGGTCATATTGTGCAAAGGTGCAAACTTCCAAGAATCTATTCTAAGAAACAAAAGGACTGTTAAGAGAAATGTGGAAATAAATACGGATGTTCAAAGACATAGCTGAGAAAAATTGCGAAGTTCAGTAAGGCACTGATAAAAATTATATTCACATGATGGGATACCATGAACGTTAAAAATTATAATTTTTATGTATATAATACATAGCTCAGCAGTGCCGAAGCAGTTCAGTGTTTACAAGGCTCTGGGTTCCAACACCCTGATAACAAAACAAAGGAAAGAACAAAGTACATGAATGAGAAGAAAAAGCTTTTTTTTTTTGGTGGGACTGGGGTTCAAACTCACGACTTTGCACTCGCCCAGCAGGCACTGGTGCCACGGAACTATCTCCCCAGCCCCAGAAAAGGCTTTCATAATATGTCAAAAAACAAACGTCGCCAGTAATCCCAGCACTGGAGAGGCTGAGACAGGAGGATGACTACTAGTCCAAGCTGTGTAGCGAGACCCGGTATCAAGTAAAGAAAAGACTATAAAAAATTATAAAAGAACAAAAGAAAGGACTAAGGGTATATATAGCTTAGGGTGAAGAACTTAAATTCAATCTCCAGTATCATCCCTGGCACCTGGTCAAAAAGAAGTTTCCTGTGAGTCTGAGTGCCAAATGTTGCTCAGGGGTCAGTCAGCGCTTACTGTGTGGTCTTGAACTCCTTAAGTAACTTTTATCTTTAAAATGGAAATTAAAGCTGAGTGTGGTTGTGTGCTATAATCCCACTATTCTGGAGACTGAAGCAGGATCATACATGAGACCCCAAGTAAGGTAACAGAAAAAGAAGATAAAACATTATCCTTCATAGTTGTGAATTACAGGGAGATCATATGCATATTGGTTTGACATTTATTGAACACTTTTGGCAGGTGAACAGTTCCTGCCCTCTTAACTTCCAGCCTGCGGTAGGGAACAATAAGCAAAAATATCAGATGATGGTTCAAGTGATCAATGAAAAGTAATGGGACCTTGTCTTGTGAAGTCAAGACTCTGGCTACAGGTGTAGCTCAATAGAATAGTCTGCCTAACATGTGCAAGACCCTGAGTTGGAAAGAGGCATTTAAAAATGAAATCTTTGGGGCTAGGGAGATAGTTCCGTGGCACAAGTGCCTGCCTGGCAAGTGCAAGGTCATGAGTTCAAATCCCAGTCCTGCAAAAAAAAGAAAGAAATCTTTGGAGTTGGGTATGGTGGCACATGCCTATAATCCCAGTACTTGGGAGGCTGAGACAGGAGGATCAGTGTGAATTCAAGACCAGCTTGGGCCACAAAAGTGAACTCATGGCCAGCCTGAACTGCATAGTGTGTCTCAGACAAATAGATAGATAGATAGATAGATAGATAGATAGATAGATAGACAGACAGACAGACAGATAGAATCTCCAATAAATAAATAAAAAATAATAAAAAAATAAAAATGAAATCCTTAAGGAAGGAACTGCCTGTAGTATAGCCATGGGATCAGATAATGTGGACAAAAGCCTTGAGGAAGGTTGCTGCCAACCAGCATGTGGCAAAGGTTGGGCATGCAGTAATGTGCCAACTACAATCAAAAAACTAAGGAAGGCCCAACATCTGGCTGTCAGTTGTTCCTGTGGGAGTGGTGGGATGTGGGGTGGCTTGTTCTTTTTTCCTGATATACTATTTATTAACTGAATTACTTTTTAGGATGAGCATTTATGTTATTGAGAAATATACGTTATTCTGGGGGGAAGCAAAACAAGAGTGCTCTTTGTTGTTCACACTACGCAACAAAACCACACTCGAACTCAGCTGCCCTGCTCTGCACCAAGCACCAAGCTGGGCAGTGCCATCTTTGCCTGTGGCTCCTGATGACTGTCACAGCTCCCTGCACTGACAGCTGCTGTCTGTCTGCTCCTCTGCCAGGACCCCCGAAAAAATCACTTTGAGCTAGCATCTTCCCACTGGATCTGGGCTTCCTTGGACACCCAAAGACCAACGAGTTGGGCACAGAGCTCCCCACTTGGCAGCTGTTCATGGCTCCAGCAGACCTGCCCAGAGGCCTTGGTGCCTGTCCAAGTGGCCTGAGGGAGCAAACTGAAGGCTCAGGAGAAACACAACAGTAGTGTTGCCCTGGCCTGAAGCTCAGTAAGACTGAACTGTCTTAGTTTTCTCTCATTGCTGGGACAAATACCTGACACACAGCTTAGGGGAGGAAAGGTTTATGTAGCTCACAGTTACTGGAGATTTCCTAATTTAAAGCAGCCTAAATTACATAGCAAGACCTCGAGACTCTATACCCTCGTGTCCATGATGATTCCCTCCAAACCTCTGTGAGACCAATGCCTAGCGTTTGTGTGTGGGGTGCCTCTGACAGCATGTGCTATCAGTTTAACAGTTTGTACCTCTCTTGGACACGCCCCCTCAAGCCCTGCCCTGGTCCTTTCGCCCTGCCCCTTGAGCCTGGCACTTGACAGCCCCATGATTTACGTGAGGCTTTGGGGGGACAACTACATACAAACCATAACATTCCACCCCTGGAGCCCCAAAGTCTCATGTACATCCCTTCCTGCAGAAGGCATTTTAGTCCATCACTAAGAGTTGCCAAAGTCCCAACAGTTTCAGCATTGCTGAAAAGTCCAAGTCCTAAGATTCCTCCAAGACCCAAGGCAAACTCTCAGCTGTGAGCATCTATACAAACGAAAAATTATATACATTGAACATTCAAAGGCACAAGATAAACATTTCCATTTCAAAAGATACACACAAGAGGATGCAAACCACTGGAGCCAAAACAAGTCCAAAATCCAGCAGAGCAAGCATTAAGTCCTATAGTTCCATGTGGAACATCCGAAGCAATCTGTGGCAAATTGTGAGCTCTATGTGGCTCCACCCCTATGGCACTCTTGGTGGTAGCTCCCCTAGGTTCTCTCTCAGGCTGGCTATGCTCCCTCTTTGCAGTTTTCCTTAGGTGATCCACATTTCTGGCTTTTCCAAACTTCTAGGGGTTCCATGGAGTAGGTTTCTCAGTCATAGCTTCACACATGCCCTCCCCAGGGCACACTGCCTGGTCTCCCAGGCCTTCTTCTGAAATCTAGGTGGAAGCCTTCTTAACCTCAGAACTCCTGCATTCAGCATGCACCTAAAACGTCACATGGATGATGCCAAGGTCTGCTGCTAGCTGGAGTAGTAGCCAGGCTTCCTAATCTCTTAGCTGTAGGAATGGAGTGCCTGGATTTCTGCACACTCTCACCCTGATTCCGAGAAGCAAATTCTCTATGCTGGCACCATTCTGTGGTCTGGTGTGGCCACCGCCTCCATTCTGGAACCTGGTGTGGCTGCTGCCTCCATTCTGGGACATGGGGCTCTGTGGCTTTCTCCTCAGAGCAAAGTCCCTCACCCTTGTGCTTCTGAGGCTGCAAAGGGCAAGAACCTGCCATCTTCTTTGATGCTCTCAGGACATCTGTTCTATTCTCTTGTTCCCCCTGGGCAGTGGAGATCTCAGCTGCATCTTTGTGGTCCACAGCCTTCCTGCTGCTTTCTTTCTGGCCAAACTCACAACATTTTAAATCATTCTGCTGGGCTCCTTGCTCTTCATTTTCAGCATATATTTGTTTTTTTTTTTTTTTTTTTTAAATTTTATTTATTTATTTATTTGTTTGCTTGTTGTGTTTGTTTGTTTCTTTATTTATTCATTTTGTGGCTGGCTCAGCCTGCCCTGGTGGTGGCGCTGGCGCAGCATGTGGTGCCGGGGATCAACTGCAGTCCCCACAGTTACCTGAGCTCTCCTAAGCAGGCGCTTTAGACCACTGAACCATCTCGCCGGCCCCTTCAGCATATATTTGACTGAGAGTCCCCAGCAATAACCATGCCACTGCCCCAATATCCCACTGCTTTGAAATTTCCTTTGAAAGATTAATTACTCCTCTATGTTTAATTTCAGTCTCAGGCAAAGTCTCGGGACACGGGCAAAATTCTGCCAAAGTTTGGGCCAAGCCAAAACACAAATGATCTGGAGTCTAACAACCAATGCAGTCCTTCTTCCCAGCAGAAACCTCCCCAGCCTAGTCCTTACAGGCAAGATTCCTATCAGTCTTCTGGTCTGAGCTTTGACCAGAATCTCCCCTCCAGAGAGGCAGATGCTCTTCCAGCACTTCTCTTGTGGGCGACATCTCCAAACCTTTCCTATCTCTTCCCATAAGCCATTCCCAAAAGCCGGCAATCCACATGGTCAGGTTTAGCCACAGCAATGACCCCACTCTTCTGGTACCAAATTCTGTCTTAGTCACTTTTCTCTCATTGCTGGGACAAATACCTGACACACAAGTTTAGGGGAGGAAAGGTTTATTTAGCTCACAGTTACTGGCAGTTTCACAATTTAAAGCAGCCTAAATTACGTAGCAAGACCTCAAGACTCTACTACGCCACCGTGTCCAGGATGATTCACTCCTTACCTCCACAAGACTGCAGCCTTGTGTGGGAGGGCTCCAACAGCGCCTCGAGCTGTCAGTTTAATAGGTCACTCCTCTAGGCCACGCCCCCTCAAGCCCCACCTTGGTCTTTTGGCCCCACCCTTTGAGCCTCACACTTGACAGCCCCATGATTTACATGAGGCTTTTGGGGGAGAACTACATACAAACCATAACACTGACTGAACATCTCTTTCAGCTGGCACCTTGCTCTGGTTGGGAGCACAGGGGCTTGGCTCTGTGTGATAGAGCAGCTGTTGACGTCAGGATTCAAGTTCTTCACCTGAAGAGGGGGAACTAGACTAGGTGACTACTTTGTCAAAATCTGTATGATGGATCTGGCACTTGCTACAGGTCACACATACTGATCACTCCCCTTTGGGACCTTTGCTCCCAGTGCCTGGTCCCCTTCTCCCTCCTCCCATGGTTTTTTAGGACTCAGTGTAGTTACCACGTCTTCCAGGAAAACTCCCTGATGGGAGTTTGAACAAAGAGGTTGGGTTAAAGGGCAGGAAATAACAAGCTTGATTCAGGATAAACTGAAGCCTAAGTAGGGAGTAATCAGATGGTGACAGGGCAGGGCCACTCACTTTGAGATCTTACAGGAAGTTGCTGTCCAAGAACAAGAGAGTCAAAAAGCAGCAGTGAGGGCAAGCTTTATTTTTTCACAGTACTGGGGATTAAACTCGGGGGCACTGTCCTGAGCTACATCCACAACTCTTTAATTTTCATTTGGAGACAGGATTTCATCAAGTTGCTAACTTGCCCAGGCTAGGCTTGAACTGGAGATATTCCTGCTGCAGCCTCTGGGTACTTTAATTACAAATGTGACCACCACTCTTGGCTGCCAAGAAGAGGGTAAAAAAGAGGAGTCAGGAAGAGATAAAGCAGGAATTGAGGGCAAAACACCAAGACAGCCCACCAGCTGTCAACACCAAAGGCAAGGGTTATGGACACAGAGCAAGACTGAGGCTGGGAGGGAGAAAGGCAGTTGGCCGGGGAGGATTGGCCCCCAAGAGACATCAGGAGACATTTTTACTTGGAATAACTCCAGGTGCTGCTAAATATCCTGTATCACTCAGGACAGCCCTTCTCACACATAATAGTTATCTGGCCTAAAATAGAATAGCACTATTGTAGAGAAAATCTGCCTTAAATAATATTAGGGGGCTTCCAGACTTCTTAGGGGTCCCACAGACATCAGACTGTAATAATGTCCCAGACCACAGTGACAATATTTATTGCCATAATTGGGCACTCCTGGCACTAGTTATGGGATTGGTTACTAGAACCACTTCCCACTGCTATCCCTGGTACCTGTGGCCACAAAGGCCACCAAGAGCCACACCGACTGGGTGCATACATACCATGGGTAGAGGTTCAGTCAGATAAATGAACCCTAGCTACAAGCAACAGGACAAACAAGTGCCCTCAGGCCTTTAAATCCTCTGGGCTGAGGGGAGCCTCTGCCCGCATAAGGCTCACAAAATGGGGTCCCCAGAACAAATGACCAACAACAAAGACAAGAGAGGGGGCAATAATGAGCTTACCTAAGGCAGAGGACAAGAATAGCCAGCGTGGAGAGGCAGAAGGTGTACAGGGAAAACCCCCCGGGGGGGGGGGGGAGCAGGGCGGCAGTGCACACTCAAAGACAGGGACGCAGTGGGCTCTCAACAAATCTATGGGATGAACAAAGAACTGTTAGAGAAGGGCACCTGTGGCTAAGAAGCCATTTAAATACCAGGCACTGCAACTATGAGGGACTTTTCTACAGGCTCTTATCCTCTCAAGCTTCTGAGCACTCTGAGAGGGGGACCCAAGGACCTGTGTGGCAAGGGACTGTTGTAGTGACAAGAGCAAGGAAAGAGCCTTCCTCACCTCTCTGAAGTCCTGACGACAGTCCCTGGAAGTCACTTAGGGGGCTCCTACCCAAAGCTGGAACTACCTCTGTACTTTGTCTTGAGGCATCCTTTGGCCTCCCACCATTGCCAAGAAACCCTGGTCCACAGCAAAGTGGGCATGGTTCTTAGTTCTTTCTCCTGGGCAAGGGAGATAGCTCAGTAGAATAAGTGCTTGCCTGGCAAGCGCAGAGTCCTGAGTTCAATCCCTGGTACCGCAAAAAAAAAAAAAAAGAAAGAAAGAAAGTTCTTTCTCCATTAAGGGAAGAAACACCTTCCCTGCAAAATCAGCAACCACAACCACTCTCCATCAAGAGGGGACCAGGGAGGAGCCTTGGGGCGTTGACCACAGTCTCACCTGCAGACATCAGGACAGCTAAATACTTGATAGATGGGTCCTGATCCCTCCCTTTCAATAGCCCTTTAGCTCACAAACTAGCACAGCCATCTACTATAACCCTCATGGGAATGGCTGAAGACACAAGCCCCAGGCAGGGAGCCCAGGTCTCTCAAGTGAAGCCTGTTACCACCCAGCACCACCTCCCTTATCCAGCAGGGAGAACTGAGGGTGGGCAGTTCTAATAGAAAAGGGCCAACAGACCTCATTGCAGTTCTTTTCCAGCTGCTTCTCATCTCCTTACTTCTCCAGAGTGACTGATTAGGTGCAGTATGTTTCAGATCCTTCCATAAGATCCCCAAGGCCTAGATTCACTTTGTTGTGCTACCCAACAAGGAAGCCAGCTTTAAGAAAGCAGGTTAGAACAGGCATACCTGTAATCCCAGCACTCTGGAAGGCTGAGGCAAGGAGGATTGCGAGTTCAAGCCCATCAAGAGCAACTTAGCAAGAGATACTACTCAAAATAAAAATAAATAAAAACAGATGGAGATATAACTCAGGGCAAAGGCCCAGAATTCAATCCCCAGTACCAAGGGTGGGGGGCACATATGAAAAAATAGGTTAGGGCCAGGCAGAGGGTCCAGACACCAAATTCATTTGCCACTGAAGCTACAGGCACAAGGAAAGCTGTACGAGAGGTGGGAGCTGGGTATAGAGAGCACTGAGGATGGGTGTGTGATTCTGCCCCTTTAAGAGGCAGACCCTGGCTTGACAGATCAAAGAGGCTGGACTGAAGGGCAGCAGCCCCGTGTGGGGTGTGGCTCAGTAGAGCCACAGAAACCTGGCTGCCCTCTTAGTGCTTAACCCTTTTTGCAGGTTCCCTGCCTTGTGCTGGGGGATTCTTCTGCACTGCTCCTGAGATGGGGAGCTTGCTGTATGACCCAACTGGCTCAGGGCCAGCCTGCCACTGCAAAGCACAGCCCTGCAGTCTGCACCCACCGGTCGAAGGGCTTTCCTGATCTGCTAACTGCTCCCTGTCTGCTCAGTGGCTGTTCCCAGCACCCAAGGTCTACTGGATGACTGAACACATGCCTAGGCCCTCTCTCAAGGCCAATCCCTGCTCAAGGGATGTGCTGAGACGGAAAAAGGCCAAGCCAAGCCCCTGCTTCTCTGCCCCTCCACACCTGGGCTCCTCAGGATCAGGCAGGAACATCCTCAAACCGCTCTGTACACTCATTCCCAAGGCTCCTGCTTCCCTTTCAGCCTGCATGCTAGTTTTGGTGGGCCCAACAGGTTTGCTGGCTTTTATTGTATTTCTGAAGAAAGGTTGGGACCTGAGCTGCTGAGTAGCTCAGTGACACAGCGGGACCACTACAGGCATGGCACCTTTACCTGTGACTCAGAGCCTGGTTCTGCTGCTTTTCCAAAGGGTGGCAAAAGCTAGCCGGCGGCCCTCACCCACGGAGAGTGGGGATGCCCTCCTTCCTCCCCCAGCAGTCTCCACAGGGTCCTGCCTGCAGCAGTCTCTTCTAAAGGTTCCTTCCACGACCCCTCCAGACAGGCTCTGGAAGGAAATCCAGCTACCTGAGCTGCAGTCTTTTTGGCTCCTGAGGATGCAGCAAATATGGAGTCCCTATCTATCCAGATGCTCTCCAGATGCTCTCCAGATGCCGGGGCCGGTGCTCACCACCGTAGCAGACACTGCCACAGCGAGCCACATGGCATTTCTTCCTCCTGAATGGCTCTCTCTCTCACTGGCCCCTTGGTTCCTGAGCTGCTCCAGGGCTACAACTCAGACTTTGACCGGGAGATCCTTGGACCTTTGCGGATCTCTTTCCGCTTCTCCTCTTTCTTCCTGCGTTTCTCTTCTTCCCTCAGGGCCTTCTGGAAAGGATCTGTGCTGGGAATGAACTGAGGAGGAGAAGAGCAAAGCAGTGTAATTCAGTCTGCTGGCAGCTTTGCTGGGCTAGGTCACAGTGTGTGGGAACAAGGTTACCTAGACAACAGCCCTGAAGGGGTTGGGGGGGGGGGTGCACTCCAGACCTGGCCTTGAAGACTTTCAAGTTACCTAAGCTTGGGCCAAGAGCTGAATAGGTCTAGAGAGACAAGCAGGAGTTTGCCAAGCCAACAGGGAACAGAAGAGCATCCCAGGCAGAGAGGGACAAGGCTCAAGGTATGAACTGACAACAATAACTCCTCTAGAGAGAAAAAGGGGAGAGTGGCCCTGAGGGCCCCTGTCCGTCACATCCTTCAGGCAGGGATGAGACCGGAGTGTTCTCTACTATGGGCAGGCAATAGCTTACCAAGGAGCAGGCTCTAGGTGAGAGCACACAGGCACAGAAGTGGATCAGAGGTTAAACCTGCAGACCTCAAGCAAGAGGAAGAGATAAACCCCAGGCATATGGGTGGGATGTTAAAGACTTTGGCTGAGGCGTCTTGAGCCCCAAGCCCAGGCAGTTCTTTGGTTCATCCCTCTCCACACTCTTCCCAAGTCTTATCTCAGCTATAGCTTCTGCTAGCTTATGGTCAATTACCTATCAAATCTGCATGCCCATATCTAAATACCTAAAACCTCTACTAGAATGTCCCAAATGCGCCCTGCCTTATAGTTCTTAGACTCTCAGCACCTTCCCCCTTCCAGATCTTTGCATATACTGTGGCCTAGGCCCACCAAGTTTTTCCAGCCATGCCATCTTTGTCACATTAGCTCCAGCTCTACTGCCACTGCCCATGGAAGCTCCCCCAGGCTGACTCTTCTACTTTGTGCTGATTCCTTCTCAGCATGCACCTCTCCGAGATCACCCACTTCATGGCTGTCACCCCATAGGACAGCATGTTCCCCCAAAACAAGAGGAGGATATTAGGCATTGCTCATTCGTACTAAAAGACCCTAGCATATTATCTGCCTGCTTTTCAATAGCACTCAGTCTGTGCTTTTTAAGTGAATGAATGAGCTTGTTAGAATATGAAATATAATAGTATTCTTAACTCAGGTTGTGAAACATGCCCCTTTTAGGCGTTCTTAGGGCAAATTTGACAAATGTTTGATGGAAGTAGACGTTAAAAACAAACTAAGAGCTCCACCTTGTGGAGCAATCTACTGGTCAGGTTAGATCGAGTCACACATCCAGATGGAGAAAATCACAAAAGTGTGGTGCAGAGAAGGGAAGTGACATGCTTAAGTCATGTAGCAACTGGGAGGCCGACTAGGAGCAAACTGCCAGGCTCACAGTCCCCTCCCAGCATTGCCCCTGCTCCAATCCCTTGAATGAGGCCTGACCTAAGAAAGGGAGCTGAGAGACACGTAGGCCACAGACGGCCCCAAACTCACTCAGACTGAGGAAGGTCAGGTCAAAAGGTCCTGGTCCTGCCTGTTGGCTTAGTCTGAACTTAGCTGGGTCAAAAGAGAAATGCGACCTCTCTCTTTTCCTACTCTCTTTGCTCCTGGCACCAGCTCTTATCCTTCCTCTCTTCAACCAGTGAGGTTCCAACACTCATATCTTCCCCAGTTCCCAAGCCACCTGTTCTTCCCTCCCTGATGGGACAGTCCCATCACACACCAGCCAGCTGTCTTTCCTCCTCTATGACTAAAATCTGAAGCCAGAGCCTCCAACCACCATCTGCCACTGGCTTGCTCATCTCAAAACCAAAACTTTTAAAAAGGTTGTCTCTACTTGCCTCACCCACATACTTCCCTCCCTTTCTTCTGAAACCTAATCTTTTGTCCTCATCACTCTATTTCATAAACAGCTTTTGTCAAAACCACTGCTAGCTTTCAGCAGCTGATTGTAAACCCAGGAACTGATTCTCCATCCTTGCCTTCTTTAACTTCCCAGAAGCAACCGGCAAATCTCTTGAGAAACTGCTCTCTTCACAGTGAGTACTCCTTCCAGAAGTTTCTTTGCTAGTTCCTCCTCATTGTTCCAGCCTCTAATGGTAGCTCAGTCTCAGGTCTCAGCCCTCAGACTGCTCCTCTTTCTGTCCAGCACTACAGGTGACTTGTTCATGGCTTTCAGTGCCTTCTCTACAGGCACGACTGCGACATTTGTAGCTCCAGCTGCCACTTTCTCCCTGAATCTAGAGTCATCTACCCAGACACCTTCTCAGTATCTTCATTCAAATGTTCCTCAGGTACAGAAACAAACTCCAGGTACAGGCTGGAGAAAATGCAGCCCCAGCCTCCGTTCCCTGGACAAAGATCTTCTAGTCATCCTTAACACTTCTCTCACTCTACCCACGTCTGTTTCCTCAGCAAATCCTACTGGCTCTGCTGCCAGATAAGACCCAGAACCTGACCATTTCTCCCCTGTGGCACTGTTGAGCCCCAGTCAAGCTTCCTCTGACAGCACAGCAGCTTCCTCACTGGGTCCTTCCTTCAGTCTGGTCTGGCTCCACTCAGCAGCCAAGTGACTCCTTTTAAGTTGACAGAGACTGTCCCCTGTTCTCTGTGTCATTCAGAACTAATGGCAAAGCCCTCACAAAAACCCTGACCTGAGGGCCTTGGGATCTGGCCTACATCACTGACCTATTGCCTCCTCGCCATGCCCATCCCCCACAGCTGCTCCCAATGGATGGCCTGTGCTATCCCTGCTTCTTTAGCCTGCAGTGTTCTTCCTTCAGGTCTGCAGCTGACTCCTTGCTCCCTTCAGGTCTTTTTGGTCAGACTATCTTCTATTCATGTGAAATAGCACCTGTACCCCTGCCTGACCTGGGGCATTCCTTATGCACCTTCCACTGCCTTTTTCTCCATAGCCTTTGCTATATCCATATTTCTCAATAACTGTCTCTCTCCTCAACATGAACTCCATTCTAGGAAAGCTAGGCTAGTCTGCCTCACCACTGGCTAGTCACGCTCAATGAATGTTGAATAAATGAGAATCTGTGCATCCGAGCCTTCTTACAAGCACGCCCTTCTCTGGAAAGGCTCTTCCTCCACTGGCCTACCTGGGAACTCTCTCTCTTTTTCTTTTTCTTTGAAATTCTGGTGATGAAATCTAGGGCCAAAGCCTGCTTCACAGCAATGAAGCATCTCCACAGGTGTTCCCTTGGTGGGAAAGGAAATCTGCCATTGAGCATCGGTATATTCTCTGGCTGAGCACTCCAAGAAACAAGGCCCTGACTGTTCTTGACCAGGAACATGCATCAGAGTTTGACTGCAGTAGGCAGTTTAGGGAAATGCAGTGCCTTGGTTTATAGCTACCTCAATGGGGGAAAATCATACCCACCACTCTGCTACACAAAGCAAAACCACTGGGGGTGACAGGGCCCTCAATACTGGTCCACTGTGGCCCAACTAAGGTGAAATCTAAGCTGTTGCACAAAAATGTAGAATGGACTGCTGCTGGCTGGTGACTGGAAACTAACATTTTGGGAGCCCCCACCCCCAGCTCCACCATCAATCAGAGTAGTTCACTGTGGCTGAACTATGAAAATAATATGGCTTATGCTGAACACCTGATTTCTTCCCAGGAGTCTGGAATTTGGAGACAAGTCAGGCAAAGGGAGCCTGTACAGCCGGCTCCCAATAAAGCACTGGGCACAGGTCTCTAACGAGCTTCCCTGGTAGCCAACATTTTACATGTGTTATTACAACCTGCTGCTGGGAGAATTAAGCCTATTGTGTGCTACTAGGAGAGGACTCTGGAAGCTGGTTTTCCTGGAATTTGTCCCACGCACTTTTTCCCTTTGCTGATCTTGCTCTGCACTCTTTCTCTATAGTAAATCACAGCCGTGAGCATGGCTCTACGCTGAGTACTGTGAATTCTGCTAGAGGGTTGGCACAACCACAAATACAACTATCTGTTAAATTTTGAGTCTCCTTTTAGTGAAGCACCAGCCCTGGGGGTGGTTTTGAGAACCGAGGGAAAAGCATCTACAGGCAACAGCAGCCTTCCAGCCCTGGACAACACTGAAACATTAAGTACCACAAGGGTCAGTCAAACAGGGATGAGTTAAAAGCTGTCACCCTTGCCTTAGGCGACATTCCTAGTAACTAGACATGTTATATTCTTACTATTATCAATGTCTTAGCCATTTGGTCTGCCACTCAGAAGACTAAAAAAGGGCAGAACAAGGACACCCACTCTTCTGGGCCACAAAGTGTAGGAGCTCCTTGTAATGACAAACTAGATTAATCTGGGCCACTTATTTGCTGTTTTTTGTTTTGTTTTGAGATGGGGTCTCTCTGTGTAACTCAGGCTGGCTTAGAACTCACCATCTCGCCTAGGCTGGCCTAAAACTCCCAGTGCTCCTCCTGCCTCAGCATCCTGAGTGTTTGCAGTGCAGTTATATGCCATCACACCTGGCTTGGGTGACTTGTTGGATGCCCCCATAGCAAAGTCCATTCCAATGAGCCTGACTAGAATCAAACTAACCAAATTTAATGCTACCTAGATCAGTGCCACTGTCTCCTAAATGCATCACTGCTCTAGACATGGCAACCTACCTGCCATGGACAGGCACAGAGCATAAGACTATACTTTTGTTTTGACTGAGTCTTGGATCAGGAAATCCTGAGCTCAATAGGATGATGACCACTTGGTTGAGAAAACTGCCTGCCAAGTGCCTGTAGTGGTCAATGAAGGCAAAGATGGGAGATATTAACAGGTCTGTATAAATTTGTTAAGTACCCTTGTCCCACTCACACCTGACCCATCTGAAGGAAGGATCTATGCAAGAGGCAAAGAGGACCAGAGAAGTGATATTATACCTACTGGGATGAGATACAAAGATTCTATAACAATAATCCCAGCACCCGTGGAGGGAATGCCTTAGACTCCAGAAGGAACAGGAAACAATTAATGCTCTCATTGTTCCTTAGATCCAGCACTACCACATGGCAAAACAATCCTAGGGTCTGCCGGAGCTCAGTGGCAGCTGCCACTGACAGTCTGGCCATCTGCTGGGTATGACATTTCCACTCATGTGATGGGAAAACTCATGTGGACAGTGTGAGTACTAAACTATTCTCTTGGGCCTTGATATCATTAAAGGTAGCTCCAGAAGCTACTCTGTACAGACACAGCAGACAGCACAGTGTGTTTCAACCGGACACATACAAACTTGACTGCTTCTCCTGGTGTCTAAGCAACCTTAGACTATACCAAGTAGGGCCACTGAAGCTAAGCTGAGATACTACCCCTGGAGTTTGACCAAACAATGTATTGGTGGTTCAAAGTGAGACAGAAGAAGCCCTGGAAAGGTTGCTTTGGGTCTAGCTACAGTCCCTTATAACTATTAATAACAAGATTCATGGAAGACTGAAGATTCTAAATTCTCTCATGCAGATTATAATAGATACTAGATTGGTCTTGACGGTTGGCTCAGTAGGGGAGCCTAAAAGACATGCTTAAGGTCAATATTGCAGACTGACCTAATCCTGCTACTCAGAATACAGTAATGGTAGTAGCCCTAATAAATAAAGTATGCAACACATTCAATGGATTTGGTCATGGCCTCTACAGGTCAGATTAATTAAACTGAACAGCATATTTATGTGAAAGTTTGAGTTAAATTAAAATATACAAGTCTTGGATAAACTATTGGGGAGACAGTCCACCATGGTCCTCAGCATTCCTGCATATTCTTGCTTTATACACCAAAAATGCAAAGCTCTGGGCACTCTATCAGAGCCATATTTTAGCCACTCTATCTGAGCCATGTTTTAGAAGTGTATTTGCAGAGAGAAATCTAGGAGGATAAGTTCTTGAAGAACAGGTTTGATTCCATTCACTATAAAAATTATGAATTTCCTAAACTTAGTGGTCATCAGGTATAATTCAAACTCCACCACATGCACAGCCTCTGCCTGGGTCCCTCGGTAACACCCACATAGACCTTGGTGATCAAGGTGACCAAGAAGACCAGGCCAGCTGTTTGGCTACCACTGTAATAAAGTCTGATATCTCTGACCTGTTGGCATCCATGGAACAGAAGCAGGCTGGCTCATTAGTTTTCTAGCAAGCAGAGTAAAACTCCTAGACTCTTCACTCCTCCACACACTAGTGACAGGTTCTGGACTCAGACCCAGGAATGTCTGGCTGAGACTCCAAAGGCCTGATGCTCTACCGTAGGCTCCAGTCCCTGAGCACCTAGCCTCCTACAACAGGGAAAAGCAGGCACAGACAAGGGCCCTAAGCAGCTCACCTCTGTATGGTCTGTTTTAAATGGGTTCTGGAAGTTGGAGTCTTTCTCACTGATCCCCAGCTCCTGGGCCATCTGCAGATGAAGAAAAACTAGTTATTCTCTGCCTCCTCTTCCTGTTCACCAGAGAGCCACTGCCTCTAAGCTGGGACTCAGGACCCTGGTCAACTTAGAATCCCCAGGCACTGGGGATTTGGCTCAGCGGTAGAATGCTTGCCTAGCAAGCTGAAGCCCTAGGTTTGGTCCTCGGCACCAAAAACCAAACCAAACAAAAAATAACATAGAAGCCATACACAGGATCTCCATAGCTTAAGGTGCTCTGAGACTCATCATTGAAAATGGGCAAGCACTAACAGGTGGGCTCAACTGTAGGCAGACGTGAGGCTCCCAGTCCACATCGAGGGCTCCCAGACCTCCTCTTCCCCAGTCCTTACCAGGCTGAGGATGGGTGAGTGGGGCCCCTGGTCAAAGACACCCGTCTGGTTACAGAAGCTGATGCCCCAGCGGATGAGGAGGTTCCAGTTGGAGTTGTGGTCAAAGTAGTGGTGCACAATCCTTGGAAAGCGCAGCACTACATCCCCGAAGAAGGCCGTGTTCTCCACCACATGGGAGAAAGCTGTAAAAGGATGTTAAGTGAGTAGCCCACATAGCTGTCCTCTTTTCCACTGCCCGCCCGATTGGTCCCAGGCGGAATCCACCAAACATGATGAGAGGGAAATGGCACCCACTGGTGACTGCAGGGTGCCCATTGTACGTGCAGGGTCTGCTAGTGCCTTGTGTTCTCAGTTCACTACTGAATCTTTATAATCACCTTTATTTTATTTATCTTTATGTATTTGGTACAGGTCTCACTATGCAGCTTGAACTCAATAGTGATCCTCCTGTTTTCGGCCTCTCCAGCACTGGGATTACAGACATGCACCACACGCCTACTCTCAATGGCCAGTTTAGCACACTGAGGGCAGGGTCAGCAGAGCACGTGATACCAGGTCCTTGCGCTTGCCTAGGCAGGTATTTAGACTGCTGAACTATTTCCACAGCCTATAGAGCCACTTTTAGAGGGAAATGTGGCTGCTGATCCCATTTTACAGATGGGAAAAAAAGGCTCAGCAGCTAGTGTTAAATCTGGGCTGCAAAGCCAGGTCCATCTGTCCAAAGATATCTCACTACCTAGAAGACTTGTGTGCTGCAGGGACCAGAGAGGTGGGTTAAGTTGTATATAGAGACTGACGCCTCATGAGACTTTCCTGAGCCGCATTCCCCAGTACAGTATGCATACAGATGGTCTCTGGTGCTAACATAACCTCAGTGTCTGTGAGGGGTCAGTTCGGTTAGGATGAATAGAGAACAGATTAGGATTGAAGGGTTTTTTTCATTTTAATACTCTTTCCATTTAATTTTATGGTAAATGTTTCTTCAATTTTTATTTTGAAATTATTCTAAACTTACATAGTATGATACAAAATTCTGTACTTGGCTCCTGTTACAATCTTACATAACTACCTGAACCAGGATGTTAATAGCAATAGAATTATTAATTAAGCCACAGATATTAAATTTTGCCAATTTTCCCCCAACTGTCCTTCTGCTCAAAAAGGTCAGTTTAGACAGAGTATAGTGAATACATCCACCAGAGGCAAGTCACGCAGGCCCTGGGGAGCATGAAGAACAGCTGAATACCGAGTCCGGAGGCAGACAGGCCCCATACAGCCCTTCTTAGCACTGGCCGAGCATCCCAGGGTGGTTAAGTAGATCCTAGAAATAGGTCAGGTTGGGTCTGAGACACTTAGGGCAGGGATTCCTGGGCTTCAGGATAACTTTGCACTTTGGGGAACTGAGAAATCAGTTTGGGTCTGAAGGAAAGGCCTAATATAGTAAAATTAAGATAGGATGGAATTAAACATAATTTTAAATTGTTAAGATACTATACTGGTCAATATAAATTTATAGGCCACAAAGAAACAGGAGAGATATAACAGTAAAGTTAAAAATATGTAGGTAAATTTTGGTTTCAAACTTTTGAGGGGTTTTAAACCTGCTACACTAAGTCATACACTATAATTTTTATTGTTCAGTACAGAAATAGGAGATGGCTTATAAGTTATTAATAATCTTCCAATAAATCATATGGTTGGCTATCACTCATGATTTTGCAATTAGTACTATTCATGCCTATTTTGCCACTTCTTCTGATGATTAAAGTACAGCAGTTTGTTTTCAACAACTATAAAAACAATAGAGAAAACTATTCCAGCACACGCTTCATCAGCGATGGGGGTAACTAAATCTAGAAGAGAAATTTGGAGAGAATGGGTTTATAAGGTTATTCAGTCAATTCAGAGACTTGGAAAGTTCTGTGTTAGGATCTGGCTGGCAGAATTAGCTTTTTTTTTTTTTTTTTTACTTTATTTATTTATTTATTTGTTTGTTTGCTTGTTTCTTTATTTATTCATTTTGTGGCTGGCTCAGCCTGCCCCGGTGGTGGCGCTGGCACAGCATGTGGTGCCGGGGATCGAACTGCAGTCCCCGCAGTCGCCTGAGCCCTCCCAAGCAGGCGCTTTAGACCACTGAACCATCTCACCGGCCCCCAGAATTAGCTTTTTGAAAAAGTTGTACACACAGATATTTATATTATTAAATTTTGAGCCACAGCTGGTGATATAACTCAGCGACACAAACACCTGCCTGGCAAGTGCAAGGTCCTGAGTTCAATTCCTGCTATAAAAAAAAAAAAATTTTTAAGCCATAGCCAGAAGAGTTAGATCATAATTGGCTTTTTTATTTCTTTAACTATTGTAATTTCTACTTTTATAATACAATAATTTTTATTTGAAAGATAAATTTATTTTTTAATAGCCAAAAATTCTTGCTGTTGGGCTGGTGAAATGGTTCAGTGGTCTAAGCGCGTTGGGAAGTTTAGGCCACCGCAGGGACCGTGGCTTGATCCCAGGCACCACATGCCGCACCGCCCTCCCCCACCCCCAGGGAAGGCTGAGCCGGCCATAACACAAACAAATAAATGAGGTTTAAGAAAATAAAATAAACTTTAAAAAAAAAAATTCTTGCTGTTGCAGTGTGCAGCCTTTAGGATACTAAAAAAAGAAAGCTCCAAGAGTTGAGATGACACTGTTGTGCAGCAAGATATAAGTAACAGAGGTAACAAAGAAAGTGTGACAGCTTCTTTATGGTAATAGCTTTCTAAATGCAGAGACATCTGGCTATATCCACATACACATTTCTATTTTGTTTTTAAATGAAAACTTGTTTCTTTGGCAATATTCACAGTTGCCTTGTTTCTTTTTGGTCTTTTTTCAATTTTACTGTAATTTTTTTGGTTGAAATTTTTAGAGGAAGTTTATTTTTTGTTTTTGGTGCCGAGGACCAAACCCAGGGCTTACAGCTCGCTAGGCAAGCATTCTGCCGCTGAGCCAAATCCCCAGCCTCTCTTTGGCAATATTCACAAAGGAAATGATTATGTTTTCCTCTTCCCTGATTCTGTAGTTGTAAGATGTATCATGGGTTATGTATCAAACAAGGAATTGTAACCAACATGTGGTTCAGAATATGATATTAATTTTTAAAAATATCTTAATGATTCTTTTCTACTTATAATTTCAAACTTTCATAAACTACACTAAAAATTTCATAAACGCATTTTAGTGAACTGCTTTTTGCTATTGTAGGTCATTAAACACAGCATTTATTCTTATAAATGGAAATATTTGACCATCTAGAATACTGACACTTCAATTTGCAGTGTCTTTTTTGGAATGAATATATTAATATTCCTTCAGGAGCCAGGGAGATAGCTCAGAGGAATAAGTGCCTGCCTGGCAAGTACAAGGTCCTAAGTTCGAAACCCAGCACCAAAAAAACAACAACAAAAAATGGTATTGATAAATAGTTCAAAAGACAAATTCAATGAAACAAAAGTAATATTTATTTATTCAAGGTAATCAATTAAATTATTTGCTTAAGGAAACTACTGTGGATAGCTATTTTTTGGTAACTCTCAATTTGACATGAGATGACAATAGAGCCTGAGCCTACCAGTGGAATATGTTGGTTTATTTTTACAGTGTAAAAACACAATCACAGATAACTCATTTCAGGAGAACCCATACAATAC
>PVKN010000505.1:34833-74472 GCA_004027915.1 Capromys pilorides | reverse complement strand
GAGGAGGAGGGGGAGGAGGGAGAGGAGGGGTAGGAGGAAAGGGCGACACAGACACACACAGAGGCAGGACCATGTGAAGGCAGTGTTAGCAGCCAAGGAGTGGCCTTGCAGCCTGATCGCACCTTGGCCTAGGCCTGGGCCTTCTAGTCCCAGGGCCTGTGAGCCGGAGTCCCTGACCCCTTTGTCCACACTGCCAGCCCAGGTGTTCGTTGTCCCCAGTGTGCCCAGCAGAGGTATCAGATCAGGAAGGAGGACATGGATTTGGGGTTCTGAGGGGCTACTCTGCCTGGTGAATAGAGGAGCTCAATAACTAGGGGTGCTTGAGCGAGGGAACCCAGAGGCGGGACAGGAGCAGTGCGTGCCCTGCTGTCAGCCCCTGAGAGGGGGCCCCTGCATCCCCCTCAGCTCCTCGCTTCTGCAGAAGCCTGGGCTTTGGAGGAGCACGGACACCCCGTGAAGGCAGAGCCAGGCCAGAGGTGACTTTTCAGTTTCTGTTGTCCTGTGTTCCCGAGAGTCACTGGAAGAGGGCACGGGGAAATGGCTGGAATCCTGGGTGCGGGACTTGGGAGAGGGGATGGCTGCTGAGGGCTGCGTGGGCGTCGAGGTCACGGAGCAAGGGGTTGGGGGTGGTACCCCGTGCTGGGAACCTGGGTGTCTTTACTTAGGTCTTATTTCTTTCCTGATCAATGGATTTTTGGATTTTTGAGACAAGGTCTTGCTACGTAGTTCGGACTGACCTCCAACTCATGGCATCTTCCTGCATCAACCTCCCGAGTCCTGGGAATACAACTGCGTGCGCCACCATACCCAGCTCTCCCGGCCCGTCTTCAAAGTGAGGAATCCTAAAATGAACAAAGGAAAAAAAAGAAAATAAGGGAATCTCAGAGGCCCAAGACAGCCGGGATAGGGGAAGTGCTCCATGCTAAAGGATAGGGGAAGTGCTCCATGCCTTCCCAGGCAGGTGGGTCCCTAAGTGAATCTTAAGTCAGATTGCATCTCCGTGCTGTGAAAGTTGCCCTACAAAAAGGGCAAAATTAAAGTTTAAAACTGTGGAGGAAAAATTGTTCTTTTTAAAACTTTGTTCTTTTGGAAACTGGCTAACTCTATAACAGCTTCAGGGCTCTGTAATTACTTCCTTAGCCCCTTTGACCACGAGAGCATAACTGAACACGCGGAACGCCTGGTTACAGCAAGCGCCGTGACTGTTAACCTAGCCCTATAGCCGACGATCTCCCTCTGCTAGCTGACCAGAAAGACTGCCGGGCTGCTGTCTCGCCCCGGAGCCTCCGGCCCATGCACCATATCAGCGCGCCAGCCCACAAGCATCCCGGGCCTGGCTTTGTTGGGAGTCAGCTGGGCCAGGACCACAGGTGTCAATAAAGCTGTTCCTGGCCTCCTGCCTTACTTGGATGTCTTTCCTTTCCTGACTAAGTTTTACCACAACAAAATTTAAACAACAAATTTATTTATTTATTTAGTTGTTTGTTTGGATTTAGGACACAGTCTACAGGGTCTACAGGATCTCGCTACTCAGATAGGACTCATAGTGATTCTCCTGTTTTCAGCCTCGCAAGCACTGGGATTATAGGCACGTGCCACCAAGGATGATCTCAATCGACTTCTCAGCTTGCCCCAGGGGTGGGGCTGGCACAGCACACTGGGGATTGAACCCTGGCCGCTGTGCTCTGCCTAAGCAGGTGCTTTAGTCCACTGAGCTATCTGGTTGGCCCTAAAAAATATTTTAAAAAAATGTTTATTTATTATTTGGTACAGAGTCTCATTATACAGCTTGGACTCATAGTGATCCTCCTGTCTCAGCCTCCTCACCACTGAGATTACAGATGTGTGCCACCACGCCCGGGGTTCTGTGGCCATCATGGCATGCAGTACCGGGGTTCATACTCAGGTCCCTGCGCTTGCCAGGCAGGCACTTAGACCACCAAGCTATCTCCCCAGCCCCAAAAACAATTTTTTGTTTCCTGAAAACATTTTGCCATGTCCACAAGAGACTCCTGGGCTGCAGCTGGGGACATAGGCAGGCATGGGCCATCTTTATGCCTGCGTGGGGCAGAAGCCAGGGCCTCCCACACATGACACAAGCGCTCTCCATGGGGCTGGGTGGGCACTTGCCATCCTCCTGCCTCCGCCTCCCAAAGTGCTGGGCTCCCAGGGGTGCGCCACCAGGCCCATCTTTAGGGGTCCTCTCTTAGCCCCAGTGTGCCCTGCACTGACCTCGCCCTGGTCTCCCCCAACCCAATGCCACAGCAAGCCAGTTCCCAAGCTTCTTCCCATTTTGGAATCTGCTAAGAAGTCAGTAAGCTTTGAGGGGAGACAGGCGCAGGAGTCCGAGATGCGTTTGTTCTGCTGAACCGCTTTTGGCCCCTCAGGGATTATTGCCGCAGTGTTTTGTCCCCATTTTTCTCTCTGCATATTTGGAGGATAAAGCAAGAGAGGAGAGGACTTCCCGTTTCTCTCACAGGAATCGGCAGCATCACGTCATGGGGAAGCCGGTTTGCAGCCTGGCCCCTTGGGAGTGACCCCTCCCTCAGCTCCTGCCACCAAGTTGGCGGCCTCTGATAAAACCCAGCAATGGTTGGACAAGAAATGCCAGTCCTTAAACACTGGGGTGTGTTCTGTGGGCCCCAGATAAGCATCTGTCCCCATACCCTGCACAGAAGGGAGGGGAAGCTATGTGCTAGGGCAGAACATGAACCCCTCCCCCTTGCTTTCATTTTTTTTTTTTTTGTAATTTCAGTGCTGGGAATCAAACTGAGAACTTCATGCTTGCCAGGCAAGCAATCGATTATTGAGCTACATCCCTAGCCCCCCTCAGCAGGTTCCCCCCCCCTCAGCAGTTTTACCTTGAAACTTTATTCATTATTTATTAGTTATTGATACAGTGTCTCACTACGCAGTTCGGGACTTGGGGCAATCCTCCTGTCTCAGCCTTCTCGGTGTGTGCCACCATGCCTGGTTTCAGGGCCTACACAGGGCTCCGGGGTGGGCAATGCATGCAGTACCAGGGATGAAACCCAGGTCCTTGACTTGCCACTGAACTACCTCCCCAGCCCCAGAAGTTTTACTTTAAAACTTATTTATTTTTGTAGTGCTAGTGGATTGAACCCCAGGAGATCACACTGAATTACATTCCCAGCCTTTTTTTTTTTTTTTTTCCAAAAATTTGAGACAGGGTCTCTCTAAGTTGCTCTGGGTTTGAGTTTGCAGTCTTCCTGCCTCAGCCTCCCAGAGTGCTGAGGTTACATGTGTGTGTCACCTCTCCCGGCTTCCTTTCCATCTTTGTGGAAGCTGCCCTGGGTTGTGCATCAAGGTCCTTGGTTCCAGCAGCCTCGGTGTCCCCAAGGAGGCTACAAAGGCCTGGTGAGGCCCTGCCCCTTCTGGTGACATTGGCCTTGCACTCGGGAGCTAAATGCCACACTAGTGTCGCCTAATTCAGGCCCAGCCCTTTAATTTGTTATGGTAGCACAGAGCAAGGGCTCCACAGGGGTAGGAATTAGTGTTTCTATTTTAGAGTACAGGACCTGAGGCTCCCAAAGGGAACAGGTCGTGCCCCTAAGGCCCCATGAAGCAGGACAGCTCTCCCAGGAGTCTGCACAGCCTCTTCCCAGCACGCAGTGGGTGCTTCGCTGTGGCGATGGACCCAGCAACCAATTTGTGGGGCGGGGTTTATGCAAATAGACCTTGGGCAAGGCCGAGGATTGGCGGGCGGGCGGGGGGGGGGGCGGGGGCGGGCCTGCGAAGGCCCACCCTGGCAGGTGAGTGCGGGAGCCGGCAGGTGAACGCACAGCTGGACCCGGCCAGGCCGCTGCTGCCACGGCGATGCCTCCACTCTGGGTGATGCTGGCGCTCGGCTGCCTGAGGATTGGCTGGAGTAAGCGGGGGCCGCGGGCTTGGCGGAGGCGCGGCTCCCTCTTGGCGCAGGGGACCCACCCAGGGATTTTCGAGGGGAGCTTGGATAGGAAGCGACCCTGGGCTGTCCCTTATTCATTCCAGCAATGGACACCGATTCCCGGTGCTGGGCACCCAAGTCGCTGCTGATTCCTGTGAGCGAAACAGGAAGTTCTCTCCTCTCTTGCTTTGTCCAAATATGCAGAGAGAGATGGGAGCAAAATGCTATAGCAGTAATCTCTTGGTGCTGGGCCCCCTCTGCGTGAATCCGAGGGTTCACAGTGGCTTCCGCCCTGTAAGGGGCCTTGGGAGAAAGCAAGACACTGGGGGCTGCAGGACGGCTCCGCCTAAGGGCAGCATGGGGAGACTGGAGGAGGGAGGCTGTGCACCCCATGGCCAGAGCTTGGCGTGGCCTGGCATGGGGGTGCTGAGTGGGAGGGTGGGGTGGGGCCTGGAAGGGGCTAGTGGGGCACAGGATCCAGCTAGTGTGGTGCTGAGTAAAAAGGCCCTGCTCCTTGGCTTCAGGTGAAGAGCGAGGGGTGGGGGACATGGGCCATGGGGCAGAGACACCCCGAGGGGCGGCAGTGGGGCTCTCAGTGAAGGGATACCTGCAGGGAGAAGCCAGGCGTGGTGGTGATACCTGGGATCCCAGCACCGTAGGAGGCTGAAGCAGGAGGATTGCAAGTCCAAGACCAGCCTGGGCAACGTATGTAGCATCTTCAAATGTATATGTACATATTGGAGCTATAGCTCAGTGCAGAGGCCTGGGATTGATCCCTGGAACCACCAAAGAAGAAGGAAAAAAAGGAAAGTTTGCAGGGAAAGAGGGTTCTGACAGGACAACCAGCAGGGTGTGGCCAGGGCATCTGAGACTTCAGGAGGTGGCTCATGGCTGGTGACACCCCGTGCCTGGCACACAGCAGGTGGCAGTGGGGAGTGCCTGGTGTGGGCAGTCTGTGCGGTCAGCAGCCATCCACGTTCCTCCTCCAGCCGTTGACCTCCAGCCCCAGCTGGCCAGCATAACCTTCGCCACCAACAACCCCACGCTCACCACAGTGGCCCTAGAAAAGCCCCTCTGCATGTTTGACAGCACAGAGCCACTTGAGGGTAGCTACGGGGTCTACCTCTACGTCATGGCAGACCTGGGTAAGCGTCCTGCTCTTCTGCTGCTACTCCAGAAGGGGCCTGACCTCTCCCTGCAAGAGGACACAGGCAGGTAGAGAGGCATGCCATCCCCACCGTTGGCATCATTGAACTGCCCAAGTGCTTCACCACAGGTGGCTGTGGGTACAGACCTGCCCCAGGGTTGGGAGGCAAAGTCTAGTACTGGGACCTGGGACCTGCCTGACCCTTGACCCTTCATGGGCAGGAGCCCCACCCATCCTTTCCAGGGAAGGGGCCCAGGGTCAGCTGCTCTCACTGGGAGAAACCAGCCATGTACATCGGCTCATTGGGGCAACCACTGTATTCTCAGCAAACATTTACTGACCACAGATCTGAGCCCAGTCTGTGGGCACCGAGTCCATATTTGGGGCCATTTCACTCAAGACAGGCTGGGAACTAGAGAGGTAGAACAAGTTGTCCAAGATCACCCCGACCCACAAGGATCCTCTTCCTGTTTCTTGGAAGAGAGACTCCGAGGCTGTCTTGACAGGTGTTTGGGTCTTCAGGTGGGGAGGCAGGAGTGCTACAAGTTGAGATGGGGAAGCCAGGCATGGGGGAACACGCCTTTGAGCCCGATACTCAGGAGGCTGAGGCAGGAAGATCACTGCAAACTCAAGGCCAGCCTGAATTACGTAGTGAGACCCTACCCAATAAAACAAAACAAAATTTTAAAGTCAGATAAGGTGGGAGAGCTGGACACAGCACCCAAAGCTGAGAGGTGCCCCTTGTCTGTTGCCCCCATTGCAATGGCGGGGGTGGGGGGTGGGGGGCAGCGCATAGCTACAGCAGGTCAGAGCCTACAGCATTCGATGAGTGGCTGCCTGAGTGCGCTGAGCTAGCGGGGCCAGCATCCTCACTCCGGGCTCTGCCTTCACAGCTGGCTCTAGGAACACCTCCGTGCAGGACAGGGACAAGACCCCCCTGAGAGCCACGTTCCAGCAAACCACGGGCGGGAAGACAGGTCCCTACAAAGCCACTGGCTTCGACCTGACTCCCTGCAGCGATCTGCCCAACCTGGATGCCATTGGGGATGTGAACCAGGCCTTGGGGATCCTGGATGCCTACCTGGTCCGGGTAGGGGACAACAGGAGCTGCCTGTGGGACCCCAACTTCCAGGGCCCATGCAATGCCCCGCTGTCAGCAGCCACAGCCTACAGGTGGGTGTGAGGAGCCACAAGAGGCAGAGCCAGTGGGGAGGACACGAGCGGGAGAAGCCACGTTTCTCCAGAGTTTGGGTGCTGGCACGGGCTGGGGCTCAGGCAGGCCTGGTTCTTGGCCTCACCAGGTGCAGAGCGCCAGGAGCTCAGAAGGCTCAACCTGGCTTACTGCCCGGCCATCTCTGCCCTAAAATTCTGAACTTTGGCACAGGGGCTGTGTTTTCAGTGTGGATGGGGCCCCACCAACCATGCACCTGCCCTGGCTGAGCACAGGGGGCAGTGAAGTGTGGTCCGGGCGTCAGCACCGACCCCGACCCCCATGGTGCACCCTCCCTGCCACGCCTCCCTCCAGGGCCTCCGCAGACTCTGTCCTAGAGGCGGGGTCCTAGCTTTTGGTCAGACCTCAGGTTACACCCACTCTGGTTGCCATGGAGACACCTAGCTTGGGGTCTCTAGAGCTTCTGGGCCTGTTTGGGACCCAGAGCACTGCCCACCTGCCGTTGCCTGCCCACTGCCTCTGCTTCAGGCCCTGGGGAAAGGGTCCTGCTGTCCTCTGCCCAGGACCTCTGAGCTGTGTCCCCCATGGGAATTCCTGGCCCTCCTCTATGCCCACTCTGGCTTTCCCCTGGCTTCCTGAGCAAGCCACTCTGCCTCAGTTGAGGGTAAAGGGTGGGCACACAGCCCCACCTTCAGGATGCACACCCTGAAACAGTCTCTGGGTTTATTAAAACTCTGGGTGAGCAGTTTTTCTTTGGTTTGGTTTTTGAGACGGGATCTCACTCTGTAGCCCAGGCTGGCCTCAGAGTCCCAGCGATCTTTCTGCCTCAGCCTCTTGAGCACTGGGATCGCAGCCATGCTTCTCAGATTTTTTTTTTTTTAATTTATTTTTCCCTTTTTTTCAGATACAGTCTTACTAAGTCACTAAACTGCCAGGTTGGGCTAGAATTTGCAATTGTCCTGCCTGAGCCTCCCAGAATGCTTTTTAAGTGTAAAAACCACAAGCTGTAGACACGCCAGTCCACATGCTGTCTGTAGCTTTTGACTGTGTGTCAGCCCTGAAGCCCTCAAAACCCTTGCCAGGGATCCCTGTGCCGGAAGCGTCACTCTGACTCAAGGGCGGTGGGGGCGGTAGCTGGTGGTGGCTGGTATCACTCCAGGTTCTTTTCAGTTCCCTTTGGGATCCCAGGGAGCAGACTTGACAGTAGAGGGCAGGGTTGCCAGCAGATGGGTGGGCTCTGTCCCGCAGGTGCACCCTGTGACAACATGACGGAGACACCTGTGCTGCAGAGGGTCACCGAAGGCTCCCTAGAGGAGGCTCTGCCAGGAGGCATCTTAATATCTTTGTCTTGGCTAAGGCAAAATACTGAGGAGCCAAAGGAGACAGGGGCTGCCCAGGCTCACTCTTTTTTTTTTTAATATTATGGCCGGCTCATGGGCCAGTGAGATGGTTCAGTGGTCTAAAGCGCCTGCTTAGAAAAGCTTAGGCAACTGCAGGGACCCCGGTTCGATCCCCAGCACCGCATGCTGCACCAGCCCCCAGCCCCAGGGCAGGCTGAGCCAGCCATAACATGAATGAGTGAATGAATGAATGAATGAATGAATAAATAAATAATTAAAAAAAATATTATGGCCAGCTCAGCACGCCCTGGGGGTGGGGCTGGCTCAGCATGTGGTGCTAGGGGTTGAAGCTGCCTAAGTTTGCTTAAGCAGACGCTTTAGACTGCTGAGCCATCTCACTGGCCCCACCAAGCTCACTCTTGACAGAGATTCCAGTCCACAGTCCTTGGCTGACTGCGAGGCTGGACAGCATGGGCAAGGAGAGCCAGTCCGTGGCAGTGCAGGCAGGATGCAGCCGGCAACAGCCACCTTCTTCCCAGAGTCCTTTTAGGTCCCATCGAGGATAAAAGCCTTGCCAGCTGGGACCACCCACATGCAGGGTGGGGCTTCCGCTGTCCTCCAGAGCTGTGCTAATTCCAGTCAGCAGGCGAATTTAGTGCCTTGCACCCTTAACCCCAGGATCACACAGCTAGGTCCAGACAGCTTTGAAAAGCCCCACCTGTGAGTGAATGAGGCTTTGGGGAACATCTAGATACAGATCAGGACAGGAGGGTATGCAGATGACAGATGACCAGGCCACATCCCCTCCTGTTGCCTGGGAGCCCTCTCTGTGGCTGTGCTGCTCCTCCCGGCTCCCCACAGCTGGGACACACAGACTGCTGGAAAGAATTCTGGCTCTGTCTCCTTCCAGGTTCAAGTATGTCCTGGTCAACATGTCCATGGGCCTGGTGCAGGACGAGAGCCTGTGGTCGGAGCCCATCCACACCAAGCAGCGTAAGTAGGGGTGGGTGGGGTGGCGCCCCAGGGCCTCAGGCTTGGGCTGTCTCCCTGGAGTACCAGCAGGTCTGTAAAATAGGTATGGTGGTGGATACCCACAATCCCAGCACTCAGGAGGCTGAGGCAGGAGAGTGGCCAGAAATCCAAGGTCAGCCTCTGCCTCTGGGGCCAGGATAAACTGGTGTGCTCTCTGGGGCTGGGCCTGCCCCCGGGGGAGCCTAGGTCAAGGTCAATGTCTTTTTGCAAGGTCAAGCTCCATGTGCCCCTGGGGACAGCCTCAGGGGGGTTCCTGCTGACTCCTGGGCAGTCCTCACACTGCCCTGCAGAACATGGGTCTCCTCCAGAGGTGGGAGAAGACCCAGGTTTCACCTGGGGACCCCGACAGAAGCCACGGTGAGGGGACAGCAGGCATCTGAGACTACACATGGAGCCCGATGGCCATTGTGGACCCACCCTCGCTCAGTTTTGATTATTTACACTTTTGACCTTGTCTGCCCATCAGAAAACTTGAGTCAGTTTATAAATTGAAAGTCTAGGCCCAGCGAGATGGCTCAGTGGTCTAAAGCACCTGTTTAGGCAAACTCAAGCAACCGCAGGGACTGCGGTTCAATCCCCCCAGCCCCACCCCCATTAGGGAAAGCTGAGAAGGCCATAATATATTTAAACAAATAAATAAGTAAATAAGTAAATAAATAAATAAATAAATCGAAAGTCCAAAGGAAGAAGAGCCAGGAAGTCAGGACAGACGTGGGAGGAGATGGTCGCTGACCTGGGTCCCTGTTCCCTCCGGGTCCCCGGCACCCAGGCAGCAGGACCCCTGCGATGGTCTAGGTGGTAACCGAGCCCCCTCCGCAGCCACGCCTTACTCTGCCATCGACACGTGGCCCGGAAGGCGCAGCGGCGGCATGATTGTCATCACCTCCATCCTGGGCTCCCTGCCCTTCTTCCTGCTTGTGGGCTTCGCCGGCGCCGTTGCCCTCAGCTTCGTGTGAGTGCCGGGGACACCCCTGATGTGATCCATGTCGCCAGTGTTAGAGGCAACCGGCCCCCGTGGCAGAAGGGGGCCCTAGAGCAGCCAGGGCGCAATGCACACACATCACCGGCAGAGGGCACCCCGGCGCTGGTGCTGGTTACTAAAAACCCCTGAACCCTGGTGACTCAGCCACCCCTGGAACTTCTGCCTGATGCAGCTCCTTAGACATCTGGTGCCTGGGGATATGGGGACAGTGGCCTCTCATTGTTTGGCCCACAGTGAGACCCCAAATGGGGGTTCACATAGTTTCCAGAGGGTGGCACTTTCCTTATTCCGGGGATTGGGAGGGGACCAAAGTTTTGAGGTCACAGCTATGAGCAGAGTGGCTGAGGGTGAGGGCCAAGGGTCCACTCTGCCCCCCTGATCGCAGCTCTGCCATCCCCACCACCAGGGACATGGGCAGCTCTGATGGGGAGACCACCCACGACTCACAGATCACACAGGAAGCAGTCCCCAAGTCCCTGGGGGCCTCAGAGCCAGCCTACACGTCGGTGAACCTCAGGCCACCGCTGGACAGGGCCGAAGTGTTCTCCAGCAAGCTGCAGGACTGAGCGGCCTCGGGATCGCAGGCTCCTCCTCCCCAAGGCCAGGCCAAGGACTGGGGCAGAAACCGGGTGGGCTGGTCCAGCGTGGGGAAACTTAACGTGTCCCCGAGATGTGGAGTCCAGAAACAGTACAGAATAAAAGGCTTGGTGAAGGGTGAGTCGAGTCCCCCTGGGGGCTTCATCTGTGTCCCTTCTGGACAGACTATCTCGGTGAAACCAACAGGGCCAGGCTTGATGGTGCAGGCCTGTAATCCTAGCACACAGGAGACCGAGGTAAGAGGACCACAAGTCCAAACCTAGCCCAGGCATTTCAGTGACTTAAGTGATACTCCTAGGAAGATGGCACACGCTGAGGCAGAGGCAGAGGCAGAGGCTGAGGCTGAGGCTGAGGCTGAGGCAGAGGCTGAGGCAGAGGCTGAGGCAGAGGCTGAGGCTGAGGCAGAGGCAGAGGCTGAGGCAGAGGCTCACCAGGAGTTTGAGGCCAGCCTTTGGCGGGCAGCAAGTCTTTGTCTCACAAACCAAAACCAAAACAAATAAACAAGAAAGAATGTGGAAGTTACTTGACCCCCAGCATCTCTGAGCCTCGATCTCTTGATCTGTAAAATGGGCTAGAGCACCCGGAGCCTTCCTCCAGGGGTGCTGTGTGCACGGAAGCCCTGTAGCACCCCAAGATCAAGTGTTGAAACCTTAACAGGAGGTGGCATCACAAGGGCTGCCAGGGTGGAGTCTAGGGAGGGGTCCTTCCTTTAGAAGGAGGCCGAGCTCCCCCAATGGCTGAGCCCATGGCCACGAGCCAGTGCTCTCTCCCCTCTCAGCACCCTCCCCAGACCTACAGCGCCCAGGTGGCTGCTCCTGCAGTGTTCCCCTCAGGGCCCCACGTCCTCAGCAAGTACCACACCCTCAGCTCCAAGCTTTGCCATGCTCACAGTCTCCTATCCCTAGACACCTGTCGCCCTCAGCAGGCACTCGGGGACTCCAAAACAGCCGGGCCCCTGCCTCAGCCCCGCCAGGCCCTGGCAAGCACCTATCCTACCCCATTTCTAGGCAGTGGCCTGCTCGGGACATTCTACCTGGAAGGCACGGCCTGTGTAGTGGTGCCTGCCTGTAATCCCAGCACTCTCAGGAGGCTGAGGCAGGAGGATCACAGGTTGCAGCGCAGTCGGGGTCATTGAGTGCCTTAGCAAGGCTCTGTCTCAAAGTTAGGCCGGCCCAACGCCCAGAGCGGCTAGGAGGTCAACGTATCAGCTAAAGCAACCAGACTCCTTGCCAGCAGTGGGCAAACCTGGCCCAGGCCTGAAGGGACAACTTTTCCACCCACAGGCTCAGGTGGACTTAGCTCTGGAGTCGAATTTCCTGCCTCCGCCGCAAGTTTGGCCCTCTCTTGTTCACACTAAGACCCTGCTGAGAGGGACTGCTGGTCCCTGAAGAAACCAGAGGCCGGACTAGACAAGTCTGACCTACACACATTCACCCAAGGCCTTGGGTGGGGACCTTTACCTGTCAATGCCTCCGTTTCCCTATCTGCATCTGGGTTTTTGTCTTGCTTATTTAAGACAGGATCTCTGTAGTGCAGGCTGACCTTGAACTCACTGCATAGCCCAAGCAGACCTTGTACTCGCCAAGATCCTCCTGCCTCAGCCTCCAGGGTACTGGGATGATCCATGTCTGGCTGATTCCCTATTTGGTTTTTTCTTTTCTTCTTCTTTTTTTTTTTTTTTGGTCTCTTTGAGACAGGGTCTCACTTTGCAGTTCAGGCTGTCCTTGAGCTCACTTTTGTAGTCCAGGCTGGTCTCAAACTGGCAATGATCCAATGATCTTCCTGCCTCAGCCTCCCAAGTGCTGGGATTACAGGCGTGCGCCACCACACCCGGCTTGATTCCCTATTTGCAAAGTGGGGTCTGTGAAGAGAACCTGCCCTCAGTGGGTCAGGAGCTTAAGGGCACCACTGTCTCTGTGCCCCCGTGATCCTAGCTGCCTGGCCCTGGCTCATGATGGCACGTGGCAGGGCCTGGGGCCTCGGAGGTCAGGTGGTGCTCCCCCACCTGTACCGGTCAGGGCAGGGTGTGCCCAGCAGTGACTGCTCCTAGGAGCATTCATTAGTGCTTCACAGAGAGATGGCATATCAGTGACAGGGACACCCAGCCGAACCCTGTCACATTCAAGGCCAAGGCCAGGGGAGGGCAGGTGGCAGCGTGGCCCCCCAGGTGACTCCGTGCTCTGCACGGTCCAGGCTGCAGGCTGACAAGCAAGAGGCACAGCCAGGGCGGGGGCAGGAGCTGGGATGTCCCTCTACGGGAAGCTGAAGAGCGCCCTGCGGCCACCAGCAGAGGCTGAGGACGGCTGGCCAGGTGCCTGTGCAAGGTGATGCCCTCGATCCCAACAGAGGCGAGCAGGCCGGGTTGGAGCCACCGAGAATCTGGGAGAACGTGCCAGGAGAGGTGGTATGCACCTGTAATCCCAGCACTTGGGGTCGCTCCAAGTCTACCCAGGAGCTGTCCCTCACCCAGAGTCCCCTCTACCGCCAACCCACGTGACTCCCATGCCCCTGAACCCGGAAATCACAGACCTGTGCTTCATTTCTATAAAAGTGTTATTTTAAAACCATGCCGGAAATGGAAGTGCGTCACACAGCATTACATCCTTGAGACCCACCCCACCCAGCCCAGCCCCACCTGTACGCAGTGGGCTCCTTTTATGGCTGAGACCCACCCCACCCAGCCCAGCCCCACCTGTACGCAGTGGGCTCCTTTTATGGCTGGGCCACATCCGCTCTCTTTGATGTGTCATCAGGGAAGGTGGAGGGTGTGCGGTGGCTCACGCTCGCGGCAGGTCCCTAGCCAGCTGCTGGCAGGTCTTTCCATGCACGCGGCTTTCCTTTCCCTAGGGCGAGGACCCAAGAGCGACCTTGCCAGGCTGCAAGGGGCGTGTATCAGAATAAGGGCCAGCCAGCTAGCTCAGCAGACTAAGCACGGGTTTAGGCAGGTGCAGGGGCCAGGGTTTGATGGGGTGGGGGGGAGCCCTGCCAGCCCCACCTCCAGGGCATGCTGAGAGGCAATTGAGACTGGGTGTGGCGGTGCGGCCTGTAATCCCATCCCTCGGGAGCTGAAGACCAGAGGATCACTACCCGCCCCATCCTGTACTAAAAATACATTAAAACAAACACAAAAAACCCCTCTCAGAATGTTTTCCAGAGCCGCCTCTCCCCAGGTTCAGGTTCTTACTGGCCAGGTCTGGGAGCAACGGTTTGCATCCAATTGTTCCCCAAGGCCCATGGCTCGGCCCCCAGCTTGGCGTTTGTTTGCTTTGGTTTTTGTTTTTTGAGGCAGGGTCTCACTGTGAAGTTCAGGCTGGCCTTGAGCTCACTGTGGAGCCCAGGCTGGCCTCAGACTCCTGGCCGTCCTCCTCCTGCCTCAGTCTCTTGGGTGCTAGGGTTACAGGAGCGCCCCTCTCTTCCTCTACCCTCTTTCACCTTCCTGCCCAGGCCAGCGGTCCCGCTCAGTCACCTGCTGCCCTGACACCGCTGCCTCTGTCCATTCAGGCTTGGGGCCAGGGCTGAAGCCACAGCTGGGGACCTGGGCAGGTCGGGAACTGCAGGCGGCAGAGTTGACTGAGAACGGCTGACTGAGGACAGGGCGGCCCTTGCTCCCGAAAGTCACAGAACTGGGAAGCATTTCCTCTGTCCCTTGGCCTCCAGCCTCTACCCCAAGGACCCCAAGTCAGCTCTTCCAAGCTGGCCCTTAGACTGCCATCTTCAGGGGGCTGAGGGAGGCCTACTAAAACTCTCCACCATCACCAGCCTCTTCACTAGTGAGCTGTAGACAAGAACAGAACACTCCAAACTCTTTGGCTGCGGTGTGGTGGCCCAGGGCCATCATCTGGCACTCAGGAGGTGAAGCGGGCGGAGCACCTATGAGTCCCAGTCCAGTCTCAGCTGCATAACACAAGAGGAAAACAAACAAATACTAACAATAATAACCCCTTGGGCCACAGTAAATTTCTTTAGAAGCAGATTATCTTGGAATTTATTACAGTGAAGCAAGGCTGGCCAAAACACTGAGGCATCTAATTTCTCTGAGTCCTCACCAGCAGTTCGTGTTTTTATTTTAGCCATTCCGATAGTTTGGACCACTGCATTCCCACCAGTGGGGGGGTGAGAGCCAATCCCTCCACATCCTCGCCAACAGTGGGTATGGTCAGTCTTTTGAATTTTGTCCATTATAGTGATGTGCAGAAGCCTGTTAGTATAGTTCTGATTTGCATCTCCCCATGAAAATAATGTTGAAAGAAACCAAATCTTTTTTTTTTTTAATCAATTCCTGAGTATTATTCAGATATAAACAAAGATAAACTCAAGGCTTTTCATAGGTAAATGGATGCAACTAGAGACCATACTGGAATAAATCAGATCTGTACGTGCAAAAATCCTACTGTCTCGCTAGTGTAAGAGTAAATAAAATCTGAAACGTACAACAGATACTGTGAAAAGGAAAGAATCTGTTCCATGGGAAGATAAAACTGGAATAAGGAAAAGGACAAAAGAAAGAAAAGAAAAATATATATTTAGGTATGCATGTTAGTTAGCTTTGATACTTGGATTGCTAATTTCTGCTGGCCTATTGAAAGTAGCAATTAATGCTTATCTTCTTTCTTTCCTTCTTTCTTTTTGTCTTTTTGAGACAGGGCGTCCCTATGCAGTTCAGGCTGGCCTTAAGCTCATTTTTGTAGTCTAGGCTGGTCTCAGACTCACATTGATCCTCCTGCCTCAGCCTCCCAAGTGGTGCTGCGATTAAAACGCTTATTTTCTTTTTAATTTTTTAATGCATTTTAGTACAGGGACTACACGGTCTCACTGCACAGACTGGACTCAGTGATCCTCCTGTTTTTCAGCCACTGGGATTACACGTGTGTGATACCACACTCAGTCTCATTCTAGTCTCAGCACACCCTAGGGGTGGGCCAGCAGGGCAGGCTGGGGATCAAATCCCTGGCGCCTATGTCTACTTTAATCTGCTAAGCTATCTGGCCAGCCCTTGCTCAGCTTTTTAAATTATTTTTTATTTTTATTATTGAATTTGAGAGTTCCTTACATATTCTACGCTAGGCCCTCTGCTGTGTCTCCCCCAGTCTGTGTCCCACGCCCAGACTGCCTTTCTTTGTAGCCTCATCAGCCCTAAAACCTGGGTCTATTATCTTTTTCTCCAAAAAGAGACTGCACTGGCTTTCCGGCCATGCCTCACAGTGGCTGTTCCGCATATTTGTTCAGGGGCTGTCCTGTCCCCGTGCCACCACTACAAAGGGAATAGACATGGACAGGAGATGGCACCTCCGCAGAGAGCCGAGCCACTCGCAAATAGGGTCTGGATAAGGAGGACAGAGCCTACAGTGAGGGTCAAACAACATACCATACCAACCAAGCCACACTAATCAGAAAAGCCACACCCACAGCAAAGCCACACCTACCAGGAAAGCCACAGCCACCAGCTGGGGCTCTGCGCAGCTCTGGAGCAGCAAGGGGCTGGCACCTCCGCAGGTGGCCGATGCGGCCCATGGGGCTTGGGGCGTGTCCAACAGGGCCTAAGGTGTGCACAACCACACTTCAAATGTACACCCTTCTCACCGGGCCACTGTGCTGCCACAGGGCACCCTCAGAACAGAAGCGAAGCGAATTCTGCTCTTCCGTATTCTGGGGCCGACACTTGTTCACACGCGCACACACCACCAGCTGTTAAGCTGGAATGATAGTGACCGTGTCTGCTCTGCCGGGGTGTGGTGAAGACTGCCCTTTCAAGGGGCTCAGGCAGGGGTCCACAAGCCTTCGTTGGGTGTTGGCACTCTTATTTCATTGTTGTTTGTTGAGACAGGGTCTCATGTAGTTCAGGCTGAGACAGACCTTGAATTTGCAGCGATCTTCCTGCCTCGGCCTCCCGAGTGCTGGGATGGATTATACCTGTGTGCCACCACGTCAAGTGTTGAACAGCCAGCTTTAAAGTCAAACTTTCATAGAGGTGCTAAGGAGAGAGGAAGTAACAACTGCGGTTCAGGCTGGGCGGGAGAACGTTCGGGAAGCCTGGGAAGAGGAAGTGACTTCTGACCTTTCCAGCTCTTAGGGAACGCCAAGACTTCCGCAGCTCGACGATTAACACAGCTGCGACTGCAGCCCAGTTCCCCGCGCACCCGACTGCGCCTGCGCAAGACTCCCACAGGGGAGGGGAATAGCGGGGGGCGTGGCGAGCGTCCTGACCTCGCCCATCTCCGGGGCGGGGCCTCTGGCCGCCGCGCGACCGTTGGTTTCAGGGCGGAACGTTTGCGCGGCCAGGGCGCGCGCGCGGGGGAGGGCTTTGCGTCGGCGCTGCCGGCTGGCGCTGAGTCGCGGGCACTGTGTCCCGGGAGGGTGCGGGTCTTGGTGCGCGCGCAGCCCCGTCCCGCGGCCCCGCCTGGCCTGAGGGTGCGCGGCGTCGAGAGAGAGACGCGATCGTCGGCCGGCGAGCGGGAGGCAGGTGAGGAGCGCGGCGGGGCGGGTCGGGCCGGCTTCTCGAGCTCGGGACCCTAGATAGACCCTAGGGCCGATCCCAGACCCCGACGCTCCTGTTTCCAGCTCTCTCCCAGCATTTTCGGGGACCCATCCGGGCCTCTCTAGCCTTCCAGACCCTGGGACCCCAGAACTCCCTAGAGCCTCCCTTGACGCCCACGGCCTCCCCAGGACCGCGGCAGAGCTTTGTTCCTCTGTTCCAGAAAATCCGCCCCTGGAGACCCCCAGGCCTTCTCGGAGCCCCATTGCCTGTGCGGGCCCTGCCACCTTTCCTGGGTGGGCCACCTGCCCCTTAGGCCCTGGAGATCCCTTGAGGGCCACTCGGGTCACCTACCCAGAGGTTTCTGTTCCGTCCTCTGAGATGCAGGGAGCATCCGGAAAGTATTCCTGCGGTTTGTAACAGTGAGAGAGGTAGAAACATCCAGTCACCTGAGGAGCTCTTTAATTTTTGGAGACAGGATCTCGCTATGTGGCCCAGGCTGGCCTCGAACACCATCCTGCTGCCTCAGCCTTGCTAGTGCTTAAGCAGCACTTTATAACCGAATAGGAGGTGTGCTTTGTTTTTTGTTTTTTCGGGGTTTTTTTTGTCTTTTTTTTTTTTTGAGACGGGGTCTCACTGTGCAGTTCAGGCTGGCCTTGAGCTTACTTTTGTAGCCCAGGCTGGTCTCGAACTTGCACTGATCCTCCTGCCTCAGCCTCCCAAGTGCTGGGATTGCAGGCATGCACCACCACGCCCGGCTTAGGAGGTGTGCTTTGAAATCCCCATGTGCCATACTCATTGTTGCAGTGGCCTCAGCGGGCAGTGTGTAACTTTTAATGCCACTGTGTGCCCGGAGTTGGGCAGATTGGGGCCCTTTACATCGTCTCTTCGTCACTTTGATTTTTGCATTCCTGGAACGAGTCTGTTTCAGTGATGGCTACAGAAGGACTGATTATAGTGACCTTGCTGATGGAGAGATGCAGGCTAAAGCATACTCTCCCTGGGAGGAGGCAATTTAGGTAGGAGATAGGTGACTTCAAGCCGGGACGCCTCCCTGTCTGTGGGCTTGTTGCCCAACATTGCACCTCCCATCCTCATCAAGGGGCCTGCAGATCTTAAGGACAAAGGTCATCCTTTCCTTGGGCCACACCTGTCACTGACTGGCTCGCCTGGAGCAGTTCCTGAGTATGGCACAGTGGGCAGCCCTGAGTGGCAGAAAAAGGCATAGTTAGCTGGTTATTGTGACAGGCCAGTGTCCACTGAGCAGCGAGTACAGCCCTGGTCTCTGCTCTGTGTCTGGTGGCGCAGCCCCTGCTGCAGAGCTGGTTGGAAGGGGTGAAAGGCTGTGTGGGGGTCAGGTGTGGTGGCCTGAGTGAGCTGGCATGGGGTTGAGGCAGGCAGATTTGGGACCCCGGAGCAGGGCTTCACCCTGAGGCCACCCTCAGGCTGTGGTTGTATTGGCTGCCTCTCTGGAGAGGGTAGGGCCACTGGTGTAAGGAGGGGGCAGTGGGAGCAGCCGTGGCCTGTGTGGAGCAGGTGATGCTTCAGGAGGGAAGGGAGCCAGTGCTTGGTGGGGAGCGGGAGAGCCGTGTCCCTGGAGCCTGAGAAGGCAAGGCTAGCGATTAGGCAGAGCTCAAGGTTGGAGATGGGTGTGGTGAAGAGGGCCCAGAGCCACGCCGGGACCTGGGCACAGGCCTTCTGAGTGGTCACCATGAGAAAGGTGCTGCGACCTGAACCGTAAAGGTGGGAGTGGTGACCACAGCCTCTTCATCGGGTTTTCAGCATCTGCTGTCCACTCAGGAAGTGCACACGTCTCACTTGCGCAGGAGGAAGGGGGCCGCTGGGCAGAGCTCAGCCAGGTTGCTGCTGGGCTGTCAGTGGCATTCCTGAGACAGTGAGAGGCCGAGTGTGGGAGGCAGCAGTGTCCAGACAAACTCCGGGTTTCAAGGTGGTGGCAGATGGGGGAGTAGAAAGAGCATCAAGCAAGTCTCCGGGGCTTCCTGTGGGTGACAGGGGCTTGCCTGGGGGAAGGAGCAGAGCCTGGTGAGGGCTGAGCAGTAAAACTTCCTGTGATGAGGGCTGTGGGCTGTGTCTGCTGTGCAGGGCAGCAGCCCCAGGTGACCAGCATGAGAGGGACTGATGTTTTTGTCTTAATTCTAGGAAGATTCCCCTATCACACCCTGACATGTTCCAGGCTTTGTTCTTTTTCCTTTGTCTTTTTGAGACAGGGTCTCACTATGCAGTTCAGGCTGGCCTTGAGCTCACTTTTGTAGTGCAGGCTGGTCTCGAACTCGCACTGATCCTCCTGCCTCAGCCTCCCAAGTGCTGGGATTACAGGCCTGCGCCACCACACCCAGCAGGCTTTGTTCTTGTTTGAGACAGGGTCTTACTTTGTAGCCTAGGTTGACCTGGAACTCATGGTGATTCTCCTGCCTCAGCCTGCTGAGTGCTGGAATTACAGGTGCCACCTTACCCAGCTCAGCCTTTGTTCTTTAAAATGTTCTCCAGGGTAATTTGTCCACTCTCAAAGGTCAGGGTGTCAGTCTTTTTCTCCTGGAAAGGGATCAGAAGCCCAGAGAGAGTCCTCCAGGTATTAATGGGTATAGCTGGAGCTGTTGGCCAGGTGCCTCCTGCTGTATCCTTCTTTTTGTAGTTAGTATTGTCTTTTTTTTTAAATTTATTTATTTGTTTGCTTGTTGTGTTTGTTTGTTTCTTTATTTATTCATTTTGTGGCTGGCTCAGCCTGCCCTGGTGGTGGCGCTGGCGCAGCATGTGGTGCCGGGGATCGAACTGCAGTCCCCGCAATTGCCTGAGCCCTCCTAAGCAGGCGCTTTAGACCACTGAACCATCTCGCCGGCCCCAGTTAGTATTGTCTTTTTGTTTTATTTATTAAAGAGAATGCAAAATGGTTAAAAAAAAAAAAGAAAGAAAAAGGAAAAAAACCATGAGAAATGATACAGAATTTTACCGACCAATACAATAGGAATTCAACAGTGATGTATTATGTAATACTATCTTCAAATTAGTTGTGCAGATTACTAGACATAAACATGCAGAATTGGAAAAAGAAAAAAAAGAAAAATGTTCAGCATTGACCTTCCTGCTGTATCCTGCTTCCTTCCCCCAGGGTCCCCGAGCCTGGGGAAGGTCCTGGAAGCCATTGTTTCCTGGTTTAGCCTGCTTATCTGTTCCCTGCTAAAGTTAATGTGGATAGAGGTATGACAGGCCGGCAGAGACCAGGCAGAGAATGCTTGTGAGCTGCCGGCCTTGTCCAGACCTCCCGAGGGCAGCCAGTTGTCACTGGCAACCTTTCTGAGAAGAACCTGTGGTGTGATAGGAGAGGCCTGGGGAGGCTGGGCCATGGACCCTGCAATGTGTGGAGGTGTGTTTGGGAGGCAGAGGCCTGAGGCAGTTTTGGGGTCATGTGGACCAGCCAGTGCCCAGGAGAGCAGCTGGAGTCTGGGACACAGGCCAGCAGGGAGTGCTCCTTGGGAGACACTGACCAGGTCATCACTGCCTAAGAGTCTCAGTTTTCACTTCAGAAAAAACTGAAGGTATTTGGTGTCACATAGTAAGAAGGTCCTACTTCCAGCTTAAAACTGTGAGTGTCATCAGATTACTTTCTAGAATCTCTCTTTCTGTCTCTGTCTCTGTGTGTGTGTCTCTCTCTCTCTCCCTCTCTCCCTCTCTCCCTCTCTCTCCGTCTCTCCCTCTCTCTCTCTCTCTCTGTCATCAAGACATGGTCTTACTATGTAGCCCATGGTGGCTTCGAAATGTGATCTCCTTGGTCCAGTTAGGTAGGTCAGTGGACTAAAGCACCTGCTTAGGCAGGCAAGCTCAGGAACTGGGGTTCCATCCCTGGCATGCCCTATCCTCACCCCCTCCTCGGGCTGAGACAGTGATGGAGACGGGTTTGGTGGTGCACGCCTGTAACCTCAGCACTTGGGAGCTGAAAACAGGAGCATCACTTTGAGTCCTACCTGTGTAGTGAGACCCCTGTGGACACTGTACTAAATACATGAAAAGAAAAAAAGAAATGGGATCCTCTTGCTTCAGCTTCCCACATCCTGGGATTATAGCCTAGAACATTTCTTATGGGTCCTCAGGCTGGTAAATGCCAGAAGTTCAGTGTACTGTTGGCCTATCAGTAAGCAAGAGGCTTCTTCAGCTGCGTGTCACGTGCCATCTGTGGGACAGACTGTAGACCACATGTACTTCAGTGCACACTGGCCTTGGGACAATATCAGGGAGATGTTTGTCCTTCCACGTGGCACCCAAGTTAGAGCAGTACATGACTGCACCACGCTGCTGGCTTCTTGAGGGGCTCAGTGTCATCCCAGACCAGGTGGGTGAAAGCAGTGTCCACTTTGTTGGGTTACTGAGTGGATCGAATGGTGAAACACACGTGGAGCACCTCACATGCGCTTGGTGCTGTGCCCTGATAAGGACTGCGCAGGTGAAGGTAGGTAATTAACTTGGCTTTACTTTTTTTTTCTTTTTTTGAGGAACTGGGGTTCAAACTTACGACCTTGCACTTGCCAGGCAGGCACTTGTGCCATGGAGCTATCTCCCCAGGTTCCCCCCCCCCCCCCCCCCCCCCGCTTTTTTTTTTTTTTGAGATGCTAGTGGTACAACCCTGGGTTTTACCATTTAGTGACATCCCCACCCCTTGAGATTTCTTTAGATTTCTCATTGCTCAGCTGTTTCCCTGGTTTGTACCCCTGTGCTGTGCAACTCTGTTTGGGGCGCTGGTTTCAAGAAGCAGTCAACACATTGGATGTTTACAGAATGGGCAGTTTTTCTCTGTTGTACTTCACTGAGTTGAATACACATTGTTGAGTAGGAGGTATTCACATTAGGAGTCCATATTTTCTGCAAACTGGAGAAAGTGGTTCATCCTGAAGATCCTTGTCATTGGCATCGGTGGGGTTAGGTTTTACCAGCACCAGTGGTTCAGTGGTAGCGTAGTTGTGGCTCTGCCCTGGAGCGGTGGTGATGAATCACAGCCCAGGGACGTGAGGCCGCCCGCCAGCCCAGCAAGTGGTGGCTCTCCATTGACAAAGGGGAGGAAACAGCTTGGGAGACGAGTCCTGGTGTGGGAGTGACGCCCCCCAGCCCCAGATCTGTTTGCTCTGCCAGGTTCCAGTATGGCTTTGGCGCCTGAACCCTGTGGCTCCAGAACCTCCCAGGTTTTTTTTCTTTTTAAATTTTTTATTTTTATTTGTTTGTTTGCTTGTTGTGTTTGTTTGTTTCTTTATTTTATTTATTTTGTGGCTGGCTCAGCCTGCCCTGGTGGTGGGGGCTGGTGCAGCATGTGGTGCCAGGGATCGAACCGCAGTCCCTGCAGTTGCCTGAGCTTTCCTAAGCAGGCGCTTTAGACCACTGAACCATCTCGCCGGCCCCAAGGTTTTTGGCCATTAGTGAGTGACGTGCCTGTTTCTGGAGACTCCAGCGGTGCTGTATGGAATCCCCTGGGAGTGTTACCCAGCCCAGGTGTTTGCTTATGGTTAGAACTTGCTCTTGTTGCCTCCCTACTCTGATGCACCCGATAGTCCTGGAAGCTTACTGCTGTGACAAAGGGTGACTGCGACTGCGGACATCAGGAAGGGGAGGGCGTTTAGGTGCTGTTTAGTCCTGGCACCCAGGCAGCAGGCTGGAGGGTGCTGGCTTTCAGGCTCGTGGCTGCCCAGGCTGCCCTGATGTGTGCTGAAGGAGACTGGCAGGTGTGGCCTCCTGGAAGGGCGTGGCGGGCCGTAGGGTCCACCTTGGTTACTCAGTTAAGCTCCAGGTGTCGGAGCCTGGGATCTCCTGAGTAGCACAGCTCTATACTATCCTGAGTGGTGACTTCACTAACAGTGACTGTGGTGGCAGTGGTGATAATTTTGGTCATCAGCTCCTGGTTGCTTGTGAGCCTCCAAGCCCTAGCCGGCCGTCCCTGCACACGCCAGGGCTGTGCACTCCCTCACTGTTGGGCCCAGCTGCAGGTAGCTGGAGTCCAGCACCTGGCTGGTGTGACCCTGCCCTCCCCATCCTGAGCACCTGGCTGTGCCTGGCTGTGTGTACCATGACAGACTCGTACAGCCTGAGTGCCTCTCCCTGCTGTGTACACTGTGTGACACCTGTGTGACCCCTCTTCTGGTGCTGGGGAGGGCTGCAGGGAGGCGCTCGCTATCAGGGAGCCGTGTCCCTCTGAGCTGTATTCCTTTTCCTTTCGGTACTAGACCTTCACACTGACGTATATCCCCAGCACACTTTTTATTCTGAGAAAGGGTCTCAGGTTGCCCAGGTTTTGAACTTGAGTTCCTCCTGCTTCATCCTCTCAGAGTGCAGGGATTTCAGAGGCATGCTACCACATGTAGCTGTGTTTTTTATGTGTCTTTCTGTTGAGCTAGGACCTTGCTAAAACTGCAGTCCTCCTACCTTAGCCTCTTGAGTAGCTGGGATGACAGGTATGTGCTGTCACATCCAGTTTATAATCAATTTATAGAAAGAAGCTGACATTTAAAAAAATAATTTTTAAAGGATCCTTCCTGTTAGGGTTTGTGTATTTGTCCCCCCAAAGTCTCATGCTGTTATGAGGCAGACTTCTAGAGGTGTGATTAACTCGTGTATGTGAGTGCTGCTGGGATTATGGTGTGAGCGCTGCTGGGATTATGAGTGTGAGTACTCCTCCCAGCCTGGGGCAGATGGCCTGAGTGCAATTTAAGGGAGACAGGCTTCCTCTCTTTTGCCATTGTTGCTGCTGCTGCTCCATTTTGCTCTTGCTCTTTGCTGCTGCCCTGAAGCCCTCTACCATGTGGTGCTGTGCCTTGGAGCCAGCTGAGTGTGGACTGAAATCTCCGTTAGCTGTGAGCTAGAACCTTTCCTTCCTTCACTTTGGGTGTCAGGCGTTTGTCCCAGCAACAAGAGACACTTCCCTTGAGTTTTTATAATTCACTGTGCTCGTGAAGTGAAACTAGTGTGTGGTGAAGGGCATTGGCAGTGGCAAAGGTGTGGAGCAGGAGGCCTGGGGGCAGTCTACGCAGTCTACCACGGCAGGCTGGTGATGGAGGTGGTCTGCCTTGCCAGCTGAGTGAAAACAGCCTCAGTCCTGTCGGCTGTCGTATTTGAACTAGACCCTGTTAGGCAGTGTGGAGGGCTGAGGTTCAGGCAGAGCGAGGCCCTGGGCAGCTGCTGCACAGCTCGTTTATAATCTGTGACCTTGTGGGCTAAGCAGGAAACGTCTTGCCAATACCTTTATTAGAGGCTCTGGATGAAAAGGGCAAGAACTGCTTCTAAGAATCTGGTGGGGCTGATTTTGCTTTTGGAAAATGCTGGTAGTTCCTTGTGATAGAATGGGTTGCTGCCTTGACTTGGCTTTGGGCCACCAACTGGTGACGACATGATCACCAAGGAAACCGAGATGCAGTGTGTGAAAGGTCTCTGAGGGGTTTGTTCCTGTGGTCGGAATCCCATTTGCTGGGAGCTGTGGCTGTAAATGGGAGCCTGGTGACCCTCACAAACTTTGAGGGTTGGGCTGTGCAGTTCTCCCCTTGTCCCTGGTAGAAAACCTGGGGAGATTTTGGGTAATCTCCAGGTTATTGTGAGATTTGGCTCTGATCTTTATGCAGCTGCACACAGGAAATGAGGTAATGTCTTTAAACACAGTGTTTGTGCAGAACTGTAAGTGCCTAATATGGGCAGCTCGGCAGCACGCCGTGCTGAGCGCTAAGGTCAGGGGTCGGTCCTGTCGGCTGCTTTGACTCTTGGAGGTCCATGCTGGTCTCAGCATCTGGAGGGCCTGTGCCTGTCAGGCTGGAAGCCGTGTGACTGTTGGAAGGCCCTTGGGGGGCAGCTTCAGGCCTGGTGGGGTGCTGAGAAAGTGCAGCCAGGTGGCAGGACCTGCCCACAGTGCCAGCGCTCGCTCACCTGTAGTGGATGTCTTGGGAAGAGCGTTCCTGCTGGGTACAGCTTGCTAGTATTTGATTTGTTCATGCCCTCTTGCAGGCATGTAAATATAGCATCTAGATTTTGAATTTGTAACTGGAATCTATCTGTATATGGAAAAACAAGCAGTTGAAGAATCATTGAGGGAGTTGGAAGTAGGATCTTGCTGTGTAGTCAGCTCTGGCCTGCAGTTGTCTTGCCTCAGCCTCCTAGTACTGGAGCTACGGGTACGTACCACCATGCCTGGCTTTTTTTTTTTTTTTTTTTTCTTTTTTAATGTATTTGTCACAAGGTCTCACTCTGCAGCTCGGACTTACAGTGATCCACCTGTTTTCAGCCTCCCCAGTGCTGGGATTACAAGCGTGCACAAGCATGCCCAATCTCAATCCCCCAGTCTCAATCACCGTCTCAGTGTGCTTGGGGGCAGGGCCAGCACATCATGTGGTGCCAGGGTTAGAACCTTGGTCCCTGCGTTTGTCTAAGCAGGCACTTAGTCCACTGAGCTATCTCACCGACTGTTCCATGTCTGGTTTAAACTAGAGGTTTTATTTTTTTGACCATTGGGGATTACACCCAGGGCTTTCACATACTCTTCTAGCTTCCCTCTCCCCCTCATTTTGAGACAGTCTAAGTTGTAGTGTTGCTCTGGCTGGACTTGAACTTGTAATCTTCCTGCTTCAGCCTCCTACTGTGTGGGGATTATAGGCTTGTAACACTGTGCTCAGTGTGAACTAGCAAAGAGAATTTTTAAAAAATTTACATATGCTGCCACCCTGTTTCCCCCCCATCCCCCCTACCCCTAGCCTCTGTTGCTGTCGGCAAACGGTTCCTGGCGTGGTGACAGCACTCCTGCAATCCCAGTGCTGGGGAGGCCGAAAACAGGAGGATCACTATGAGTTCCAATTGTGTAGTGAGACTCCGCACAAAAAAAAGTTTAAAAAATTTAAAGCTGTTTACATGATAACAGTCATGTATCTCAGCCTTCTCCACGATTCTCTGTGGGATTGAGAAAGCACACAGAATGTGTGGAGATGCTGAGACAGTGGCTCCTGCCTTAGGCTGGGGGAGCACCAGTCTTACAGCGGTGGGGGTGGTTTGGGGGCAGGTGGGGCAAGGAGCATGGGCAGCTCCTAGGTACCTCAAGCTCCCCTGTAGCAGGGCTGAGCACTGAGACCCGAGTCCTGCGGGATGTTGAAAAAGGAAGGTGGGGGCAGCCCCAGTTGCAGGCAGCTGAGCTGCCAGGCTGGAGTCTGAACTTGTTGTCCAAGCTCTGGGGACATGGCAGTGAGTAGGCAGCTATGTATGCAGGTACAGCCAAGGATGGGCAGCCAGGGCAGTCACTGAAAGACCACGGATGAGAGCCATGGTGCTCTGATTCTGCAGTGGAGGGTCTTGTCATGTGATGGAGAGCCTTGATCTTCTTGGAAAGGTCCTAGTAAGTGGCCCAGAGTGACTTGACCCTGTGTGACTGCTGACTATAGGGGGAGGTGGGCGGCGGCAACCTCAGCCTCTGGCAGGCAACTGGGGAGCCTCATGTTCCTCCTGGCTTGTGGACTGGGGCTGCTTAGCCTCAGGGATGGTCACAGCAGCTTTGGGCCATCAAGAAGATGAGGGGGTGCATGCTCAGGGGTGACCTCAGAGTGCTCACTGGCTCTGCAGCCTCCTAGGATGTGTGTGTTCACCCTTGAAGACTGGTATTGGTGACCCCATTCTAGTCAAGGGGAGAAGAGGGCACAGCATTCAGACAAGTGGCTTTCAGTCATGCTCCTGCAGCCAAGTCAGTGCCCCGTGCTCCGAGTGGTGTCTGGTGGTGGCACCCTGCTCTTGAGTGTGACATCTCTGCTGATGGCAGCCTCTCCCAGTTGGGGTTTCCTGGTGAGGTGGAGTCTGGTCACTCAGCCTGTCTTCCACATGTCAGCAGTGGGGGGCAGCAGGTGTCCACGAGGCATGAAGATGCGGGTTCTGTGTGTGGAAGACACCTGCTGTCAGAGTGGCGCTCTGTCAGCGTGTGCAAGAGGGGCCTGCAGGAGCTTCCGGCCAGCAGGACTATAAGGAGCCTGAAAGGGATGGACCAGCCTGGTGGGCAGGGACACCAGTACCTCTTCAGCAGGGCAATCAGTCTGCTGTGGTTTTCACCGTTTACAGTAAACATTAGCTCTAGAGTTGAAAGCTGTAGTGACTTTGGAACACCTTGGAGTATAGGCAGCTGGGTGGGTAAAGACCCAGACATAAGAGAGTCCTGATTTCTGTCATCAGCCCTGACTTCCTCACTTCTTCTCTTGGGGTTCAGCTGGCCAAGGTGAGGCCTGGCACCTGATATGGGGCCCAGTGCTACAGAGCCCTGTCTCTCACACAGGAGCACCCCTGTATGCCCTGCTGTGAGCAGGCACTTGGGCGAGTCCACAAGGAACCCCTGGGAGTCTCCGGGGTATGGCACTGCCCATGAGTCCACCATAACCTCTGAGCTCTGTCTTTTCTCCCCGTCCAGGAGGGACGACAGTGGCCTCTGACGGCCTGATGAACCATGTGAGATTAGCAGTGTGGTTTAGGAAACATTCTGTGGGTTGTTTTGTTCTGAGATAAGATCTCACTATGTCATTCAGGCTGGCTTTGAACTGGAGTTGATCCTCCTGCCTCAGCCTCCTGAGTTTGGGTATATGCTTTTTGTGTGTGCTTTTCAAATATTCTAATTTAAATGGAGATCTGAGGCCTTTAACTCTAGACTTAATCTCTTCCAGATACTAATAAAAACTTTTGAGTCAGGCATAGCAACCCATAGCTGCAATCCTGGCAGGTGGGAAGCTGAGGCAGGAGGATGCCTGGGGATGTGGCTTAGTTCGAAATCCTGGGCTCAGCTTCATTGTCACACACATGCACCTCACACAACATTTATCTGGGAAATATAAGTAGGTTCTGAGTACTTTCTCCTCTTTAGGATTCACAGATGGATTCAGAGGAAAAGACAGCAAACAAAAGTGAACAGAAGTCAAGGTAAATAAACTCATGTCTACCTTCCAGGCAGGTTTTTTGATCTCAGAGTCTAGGAGGATCTGTCATAAGGCTACAAAGACAGAAATGAAATAGGAACAGGGGGCAGGCCAGGCCTCTGGGCCTGGCACGCAAGGAGCTCTCTGTGAGGGCGAGGCAGCCCTCCTGTGGGTGGCACTGTTCTGGAGGGTGCAAGATGAGCACCTCCTCTTGGTAGCAGGGCCCTTGCTGTCACTGCCAGCAGGGATTGTTTGCTGTGGGCAGTTTGAGCAGGCGGCAAGGGAGGCCCGGCCGCCTGAGACCCTGGTGGAGCAAGGGCCAGCAGCAGAGGAGCGCCCAAGTCGGCAGCGCCAAAGCTTTGTCTCTGCTGGGGAGCAGAGGGTGCAGAAGGGATGGAGAGGCGGAGTGTGTGCGTCCAGGGCTGGGCTGGGTCTGACCCGAACGCCACAGCGCCTCCCAGGCTCGGGTTTGCGGTGATCTCGGCTCATCCTTGTTCTTCCTCTCCCTTATGTTGAAGCAGAAAGTTTTTAAAAAGCCTCATCCGGAAGCAGCCGCAGGAGCTGCTGCTGGTCATTGGGACTGGCGTCAGCGCAGCGGTAGCCCCAGGCATCCAGGCCCTGTGCTCGTGGCGCAGCTGCATCGAGGCCGTCATCGAGGCTGCAGAGCAGCTGGAGGTACTGCATCCTGGGGATGTCGCCGAGTTCCGGAGGAAGGTGGTGAAGGACCGGGACCTGCTGGTCGTGGCCCACGACCTGATCCGGAAGATGTCACCTGTGAGTGTTACACAGGAACTTCACTTGAGAGCTGGTGGGGACACCTTGGGTTCAGGTTGGGAGAGCGTTTAGCACTGGGCTGGTAAGCCCGTAGGACGTTGTCCTTGTCCCGCCGTGATGTAGGGTGTCCCCAAAGCAGGGCACAGTGAACAGTACCCCAATGCACTGGGCTGGGGGTGCTGTCACATGTCTGCTGGCGTGAACTTGTCACATGTTAAAGGCCATTCACATTTCAGTGGCAGCTATGCCCTCAATGCTGAGTGAATTGAGCATCTGCCTGCAGAGGAAGTGAGCTGGCAGGAAGGAATGTAGTTGGTGACCTGGGGACAGTCACTGAGTCTTGTTCTTGATGGGGTCTGAACGGGGGGTTGGGCTTGGTCAGAGGCCAGCTGTGGCATCTGGACACAGGTACAGGGAAGCTACGCTCTGTGTGTGTGTGTGTGTGTGTGTGTGTGTGTGTCTGTCTGTCTGTCTGTCTGTCTGTCTGTCTGTCTGTGTGGTAGAGGCTGGCACTGGGTCTCTTCATTGAGCAGTCCCTGTGGGGGTGGATGGGGACAGGGACAGGGATGGTTGGGCAGCGAGAGCTCTGCTGTGAGGACCCCAGAACTGTGGCTTCAGTGTGACAGCGAGTCAGTTCCCGCATGGGAATCCAGGCAGGGGCTCAGGGACCTGTGCATGGGGAACCGGGTCTCTGATCCTGTGCTTGAGGTGAGCTGCCCTGCTGCTGTGCACAGCGAGTGACCTGCCATGTGGGTGGGAGGTGGCAAGCTGCTGTGGGAGTCACCTGCACCTGTTTCCATCCCCATCTGCCCCTGCCTTTCGCAGGTGACCAGGCCAAATGTATCCTGTGACTGAGGGATAACCATCATCACAGATGGGGGTTGGCATGTACACCTGGGGCCAAAGCTGGTGTGCCACTGCCTCTGTGAAGGAGGTTCTGCTGGCATATGGCCACCCTCACCCAGGGACACTTTGGGCCGGGTGGGTGCCACAGCAGGGCAGCCCACAGGCTCAGTATGTGCTCCTTAGTCCTTGCTGGCCCCAAAGAGAAGTACGGGAGCAAGCCAGGTGGCTTGTGGCATGGCTGGTTGTTGAAGGCCCTGTCCTTCGTCTGCAGAGGCTACCTGCCTGCGCTAGGGCAGTGGTGGCAACCCTACAGCAGACTGTAGATATCATCAAAAGCTCTGAGAGAGGGCTGGCCAAATAGCTTAGTGGATTAAAGTGCCTGCAAGCAGACGCAGGGGCCAGGGATTCAGTTCCCGGGCCTGCTGTGCTGGCCCCACCTCCAGGGCACACTTGAGACAATTGAGACTGGGCATGGTGGTGTGTGCCTCTAATCCCTGCTTTTGGAAGGCTGTAAATAGATGTATTACTATGAGTCTGATCTAGTAGTGAGACCCTGAACACCCTGTAGACACCCCCTCTCCCCCCCCCAAAAAAAAGAGAAAGCTCTGAGAGGCTTGCCATCCCGCCCTAGGAGCTGTTCTTTACATTTTTTTGCAGACCTCTCTCAGGAGATTTTGTGTGGGTGGTCAATAGGCTGAAGGTCGGGGACTCCCTGGAGAGTCACAGTGGCCTGAGGGAGAAGGGCAAGCTGTGCGCTTCCCAGGAGAAGCAAGACCCAAGGGGTGAGCAGCATGCATGGGCCCTGGTGCTGGCATCGCAGATAGCAGAGAGGCTGGGCTGGAGGAAGGTTCTGCCAAGGGCCTGGCTGTGGTCCTGCAGAGGGCTGGTGCGGGTGCTGATGGGTGCGGCCAGTGGGGAGAGCTGGGGCAAGGGAATAGGCAGAGCGGGTCACGTGTGTGGCCCTGGAGTCTCCAGAACAAGGATAGAGGTGTGGCTAGGGAGACTGAGCCGGGCCCATCCTGTCCTCTTGCCCCTGAGTAGATGGCCCACAGGCCCCTGGAGGCCTCACTGTCCTAAACTCTTGCAAACTGTGAGGCCTGTAGCATGCTGCACAGTCCTGTCCTGGGGGTGGCAGGAGTCCTGACTCTGTCCTTCTCCCACAGCGCACAGGCGACACCAAGCCCAACTTCTTCCAGGACTGCCTGATGGAAGTGTTTGACAGCCTGGAGCAGCACATCCAGAACCCGCTGGTGCTGCAGTCCATCCTCAGCCTCATGGACAGGGGCACCATGGTGCTCACCACCAACTATGACAACCTGCTGGAGCTCTTCGGGCAGCAGCAGAACAGGCCCATGGAGTCGTTGGACCTGAAGGACAAGACGAAGGTGGGTGAATGCTGACGGGCTGGCACCTGCAGTGACCTTTCGGTGAGGGCAGGTCCCCGACTCCCACAGGGAAACAAGACCCTGAGTTTGTGTGGAGGCCATGCCAGCCACCTCGGGCAGCCGGGCCAAGGTGGTGGTACCCAGTGCCTTGCCACGGCCCCCCGCCTTCTGAGGCTCTGCTTTCCTTCCGTGTTCCATCCCAGAGGCCTGTGAGTGCCTCCTGTGTTTATTCACTGTAGCCACCCTGGGAGACATGGGTCGCAAGTAACAGGAAGCCCAAGACACCCCGCCCCACCCCATTGCTGCTTTTTTTTGAGTGGTCCTCGGGATTGAACCCAGGACCTTCTCAATGGAGCTGCATCTCAGCCCTTTATTTTTTCTCTCTTTCTTTCTTTCTTTCTTTCTTTCTTTCTTTCTTTCTTTCTTTCTTTCTTTCATGTATTTTAGTACAGGGTCTCACTAAGTAGATTGGACTTATAGTGATCCTCCTGTTTTCAGCCTGCCATGTGCTGGGATTATAGACACACCACCTTGCCCAGTCTTAATCACTGCCTCAGTGTGCCCTGGGGGTGGGGCCGGCACTGCACACCGGGGATCAAACCCCTGCTGCTGCACTCTGCCTAAGCAGGCGCTTGAGTCTGCTGAGCTATCTGGCCAGCCCTTCTGTTTCCTATTTTGAGACTGCATCTCCACGTCACTTAGCTTTTCCAGGCTGGGCTAGAGTTTGTAGTCCGCCTGCCTCAGCTTTCCAGAGTGCTGATATTGTGAGCAGGTGCCACGGGGGCTGCTCAGATTTTTTAACAGCCCTGTAATCCCTGTACTCAGGAGGTGAAGGCAGCCACACTGCCAGAAGTCCCAGGCCTGCCTGCTACAGATGGAGTGAGTTTAAGGTCAGCCTAAATTGCACAACAAGACCCCATTTCAAAAAGCAAAGCAAGGGCTGGCCAAATAGCTCAGCTGTTAAAGCGCCTGCAAGCAGGCTCAAGGGCCAGGGGTTCGATTCCCCAGGCCCCACCCACAGGGCGTGCTCAGATGGTAGTTGAGACTGGTTGTGGTGGTACGCACCTGTAATCCTAGCTCTTGGGAGGCTATAAACAGGTGATCACTAGGAGTCCGATCTAGTAGTGAGACCCTGAACACCCTGTAGACCCTTCCCTAAATAAAGTACAGAGAAAAAAAGGAACAAAGAACAAAACAAATTTGAATTGCACTTCATATACAAAATTTTTTAATTTTAATTTTTCCTTAATATTATATTGCACATTTTTCTGTCATTAAGCTGTTTTCAAAAGTGTGATTTTTAAAATGGCAGTAGGATTCTAAGACTAAATTATAATTGTGCCCCTTCCTCTTGTGAGCATGTTTACTGGTATAAATACACCACAACGAAAACCCTCATACTTTTGTGTTCCCGTGTTTACTTCTTCAGCATAAACTCCCAGTAGTGTCTGCTGGTCAGAGGAATGGTGTCTAAGAGACCGCCGCCACACGTTACGCAGCGCTCTTCCAGCGTCACCAGCTGGACACCCCAGCTGTGTATGGGAGTGTCAGTTTCCCTCTCTCGGCCAGCATTTGGTGCCACTGCAAAAGCAGATACTCTGCCAGGCTTTTGGTGCAAGCTTGTAATCCCAGCACTTGGGAGGCTGAGACAGGAAGGCTGCCACAAGTTCAAGGCCAGCTGGGGCTACATAGTGGAACAGTCTCAAGGGAAAAAAAAAAAAGCAAAGTATTCTTCATCCCTTTGATAGGTGCAAATCTAAATTTTTTCCTTTTTATTCCTAAGTTGAAGACAGTCTCATCCCATTGATGATTTTCTTTGTGGACATGTTTACATCCTTGTATGTTTACTTATTTTCGTATTGTCATCGCCACCAGTACTCTCTGTCACCAGCTGCAGTGCCCTGTGCTTCCCTCCATGCAGTCTCCCCAAAGTGGCCCTGGTTTCAGCTGTCATCAAGGTGGTGTGTGTGGGGCTGGGCCCTGGAAGGCGCAGGGCAGCGACTGTGGTCTTCTGGGAAGGGCGGTGGCCCGTGTCCCTGTCTGCCCAGCAGGCTGCAGTGCCCCACCTGGAGAGCCAGTGGCTTGTAAGGTGCTTCCCTGTGTCTTATCTGAGGTGGACACCGTTGGCCGTTGCGGAGGACTTTCTTGTCCATGTTGGCTTTTCCTTGGCGTAAAACTGACACGTGAGCATGGTGATGCAAAGGCAGTGTGGCCTTACTTTGCCACGGCCGGTGGCAGATTTAGGTTCTGCGCAGGTGCTGCCAGGAGCAGTTGGTGCCCAGATGTGAGGGTAGAGAAGGTAGATGTAGCGTTGACACGCCTCTCACTCCCTCAAGGGGGGCTGCAGAGGCTGAGTGATTTAGAGGTCGCTTCTGTTGTCCACCTGAAATAACACCAGGCCATGTGTCTCCATCTCGGCTTGGATCATTAGGTTCTCCAGTGGGCGAGAGGTCACATCAAGTATGGAGTTCTCCATATTCACGGCTTGTACACCGACCCCTGTGGGATGGTGCTGGACCCGTCAGGATACAAGGACGTCACGCAGGACGCGGAAGTCATGGTATGGCCCCTCTGGCTTAGGCCCTGCTTGCGACCACTGGAGACTCTGGCCATCAGCCCTGTGGCCATGGTCTATGAGGTCTCCTCTCCTGGTGGCTGGCCCACTCAAGGGCTGTGTCTCCTGTGCCGTCCCCATATCCACCCTGGCCAGGTGGCCACATGTGGAATGCACCTGCACTCAGTGTCGCCTGGCAGGCAGGCAGCCTGCCGCTGCAGTCCTGTCCTTCGGGTGCCTACAGCCCTCCAGCTTTCTAAGGTGGCTTCAGGACTCCATGACTAACAGGCCTTCTTGCTGCTGCGCCAGCATGGGGGATGCTAGTGCTGTGCGTCCATCTCCTTGCAGCACTGTGGTCCTGCCCCTTCCCCGGGGCTCGAGGGCCTCCTTAGCGCTCCTGCAGTGACCGCATGGGGACTGGCTGTTGCACGTGGGCAGTGGGCTGGGTAGGAGGCCCTGTGCTGTAGGTCTGAATCTGTGACTGCTAACTGGAGTGAACCCTCTGGTCTGTGCTTCTCTGTCACCTTGGGGTGACTGGCACTGCTGCCCCCCTTTCCCAAACCCTGTCCACCTTTCTCTAGGGACAGGTTTCCATCTGTGATCACTGAGGCAGGTGCTGGCCAGGTTTAGGTGTCACCGAGCTGGCTGTTCAGCATCTTCATCTGTGCCAGAGTAGTTAGGGTCACACACAGCTCTGGAGGAGTGAGACAGGCAGCCGCCAACTGGCACTGGAAGAGGCCCCCCGAGAGAGCAATTGGGTGCATGGGGTGGGCCCAAGTGCCGTGGCGAGAGCGCACTGCCTTCCCAGACCCCTCCTCAGGAGGCCCTTGTAGCTGGCAGGCAGCAGTGTGTGACTTTGTGCTAGTCAGAAGTACCTGGTTCCTCACCTGGAGTTCCCATTTCTTTCCCGGCTCCCTAGGAAGTCCTGCAGAACCTGTACCGCACCAAGTCCTTCCTGTTCATGGGCTGTGGAGAGACCCTGCGTGACCAGATCTTCCAGGCTCTCTTCCTGTACTCGGTGCCGAACAAGGTGGACTTGGAGCACTTCATGGTGGTGCTCAAGGACAACGAGGACCACTTCTACAAGCACCAGGCCGACATGCTTTTGCACGGGATTAAGGTGGTGTCCTATGGGGACTGCTTTGACCTCTTCCCAGGATACGTGCAAGACCTCAGTGCTCAGATCTGCAAGCAGCGGAGTCCAGGTGTGCAGGTGTCTCACTTCTGAGCTCAGGGTCCCCTCATCCTATCTATCGCCTCGTTCTCTTGGACAGATAACCGCCCTACCTAAGCTCCTCAGTCTTGCAGTTAACAAGTGCCTCTGTGTAATGTAAATTGAGGAGGCTGGGCTGCATGGTGTAGAGGGACAGAATTCTGTTTATTTATTTATTTTTTTTGCTTTTGAGACAGTCTTGCTGTGTAGCTTAGGCAGTCCTTGATCTTGTGTTTCTCAGGTGGGCGTTGAATTTGCAGAAATCCTTTTGTCTCAGCCTCCTGATTTCAGTGATTACAGATTTGCTCCATCACATCTGGCACAGGCTTTTATTTATTTATTTAGTATTGGGAATTGAACTCCAGACCTTGCACCTGCCAGGCAGGCGCTTGTGCTGCTGAACTATATCCCCAGCCCCCAGAATTTTAAGTTTATAGCTGTCCACACCAGAAGCGAGACACATTATTCTTGTTTTGGTCAGCTTAACAAAGGAAGCCCCAGGCTGGTTTTTGAGCTGGGGCTCTGCAGGTGCAGGTCTGTCTTTACTTTGATCATGGCCCTGCATCTTGAGTTACGATTTGCAGAGTCCAAAGTGATCTTCTCAGACTTTGATCTGTCCCTGTTCCAAGTGAACTCCCTGGCCTTTCCCGTGGGGACTGTTCATCTAGGAATGAGTAAGTCTAGTGGGGACTTTGCAGAACCAGGCGTCTAGACACCGGGGAGTGGATGGCTTTGTGAGTGGGGCCACAAATCATGGATGCCAGCAGGCATGGGTGGTTGGCGGAGGAGAGCTCGGGGCAGCTGGGACAGGGAGGCGAGCTCACACACTGGTTGTGCCCTGGTCTTGCTTTTCGGGTCCTAGTGAGCAGCCTGGGCTGACCCTGCAGCGTGTCTCCGGGCAGTGGCGAGGCCCTGCGGGGTGGAAAGCAAGCTTTGGCCTGGGCCTGTGTGGCACACAGTGCTGGGACTCCCATTTTCTTGCCTTGGACGCTAAGCAGAGGACTCAGGGATAGAGATGAGCTGGGGGATGGGGAGACTTGGCCTGTGGGTACCCAGGCCCTGCACAGAGAAAACACTGTTTAGCCAACCGGGCACAGCTCTGTGGGAGGTGAGGTGTGTGCCTCACCTTTGCTGGCCACTGGCACCACATGGCGACCAGGACTCCCCTTCCTAAGACCCCCATTCTAGGTCCTAGCAGCTGAGAGCATCCCACAGGCTGCATGAGAACTGGCAGTTTTAGCCTGCTGCTGTGTTATGCAGCCCCTCGCGGCATCGAGAACTATTGGCTATGAGAGTGGTGTTTTTGATGTTGGGTACGGCATGGTGCCCATGCGCCACCTGGCTCCCAGTGTTTCCCACTGTCATGGAGACCTTACATCAGCCCTGTATGGTGAACAAGAGGTGGTGATGGGCGCAGGGCCTCTACAGTGTGTGCTGCAGCTTGCGGGCGGGCGGAAGGGGAGCAGGAGCCATTTTGCGCTGCTCACTTTTCTCCTTCTTCCTAGACACTGAGCGAGTGGATAGCACCACATTCCTGGGTAAGGACATCTTCCTTTTGTCAGCCCAATTTTGCCTCCACATTCCCTTACTTTCCTGCCCCGACCTATACGATCTTGCCTGCACTGAACAACGCACTGGAGAGGCTGTGCAGCTCTCGAGGGATGCAATGGCACCTTCCCGGGAAGCAGGCATAGGGATGGGGGGCCATGGCCTGCACCTGACAGTGAGTTTCCTCAAAGCCAGAGTCTGGGGCCCAGAATGCGACTGCCCTGAAGCATAGGGCACAGTTTGTGGAGGACCTCTCCCTGCAGATCGGGTTGTGGGCTCCACACATCCCTGCAAATATTTTCTAGTTTGCTTGCTTGAAGTAGGAATGCTCTGGGGAGCCCAACGCCCTCCTGTTCAAGGCTCAGTCCCAGTGTCCCTGGGGCACAGTGAGCAGTACTTGTCTTCCTCACCCAGCAGGCTGCTAGGGGCTCTGCAGCCCTGCCTGGCCTGGGGGCAGCATCCCTGCTCAGTGGGGCATGGCTTCCTTCTTTACCCTATTTCCTTGGAACAGCAGTGGCTGTTGGTTTTCCCTGAATAGGGTGAAGAGAAGTTTTTTCTAATGCAGTAACTCGTGGCTGCAGCCTGTAAAGTATGGCAGGGATCATTTGCAGGTGCTTCCGTGAGGGAAGGATTTAGAAATGGGCCCTTGGGGTGGGTTCCTGCATAGAGCAACTTTTTAATAAGTTGTTGCCTTTCAGGAAATGCATGTCAGGACTGTGCAAAGAGGAAAATGGAAGAGAATGGAATGGAAGCTCCCAAAAAACTCAGACAACCAGTTACGGGTACTGTGTGCTGTGCTTCTGTGGGGGCCTGTCTCCTGTTTGTCTTGCTAGTCGGTGTCTTCAGTCACAAAGTTTTAATGACCCTGCTTGTTGGTGGGAGGAATGGCCACCTCGGGTCAGAGTACACACCCAGGGAGGCCTGCAGGGGGACTGACTGCCTCTGCTGGCTGTTAGCGCGGGAGCACATGCTGAGCAAGTGTGGTTTGGGTCGGGCCAGGACTTCCGCAGATGGAGATGCCCGGAGGGCAGGCCACTGGCACCCTCGCTGCGGAGTCCGTAGGTGCTAAAGACCAGATGCCGGAGGCTGTCCCTGAGGTTCAGTTAAACTGCAGCTTCTTTGAATTGTTTGCTTCAGTATCGTCACTGTTGACACTCAGAAAAGTGAGTGGCACCCTCCTGCTGTCCCCTCCTGCTCCACTCCTTCCAAGGTCATGTGTTGTTCCAAGCCCCTCAGCATGGTGAGTGATCCGGCCTTCCCACCAGCCACCCTCTGCCACGCTCGGACCCCAGCCTGTTCACTGCTTGTCACTCTTCTGGTTGCAGGACAGGAAGGACTCCTGTCTAGAGGTCGATGGTGACTGTTGGGAAATAAGCACGTACTTGATTACAGGTGTACGTGTTGGTTCCCAGTGGCCAGCTGTGTGCAGCGTTAGGGCCTGGCCAGCCTGCCTGTGCCAGCCACAGGATGAGTGTTGGAGGCCAGGGTCGGAGGCCAGGGTCGGACGTGGTTTTGCCCTCATAGCCTGCTTTCCCGGTCCTGTCTCTTGGGGCCCTGGATGGACTCTTTGACGCTTCACTCTTCTCTCTCCCAAGAATTCATTTTAGGGTCTCCTGAGATATTTCTATCATCTTTTATATCTCTTCTGACTCTTAATTTTCACTTTTTTCTCTTCAGTTTTTCATAAACTTTGTGGGAGATTTTTGTAGTTATTTTTCAGAAAGCCCTTGGGTTAAAGTTTTGTTTTGATAGTATGATCTTAAATGTGAGAGGCCTTGTTTTCTGATTGAACATTTCCCCAGTAGCATCTGTCTTCCTGAGCTGTGGGTTCATTTTAGATCTCTGGAGAGCCAGAGGCTGGCCCAGTCACCCGACTCCATTCCTCAAAACACTGGCCAGGGGCTCTTCAGGTACTGGTTGTTTGTGTTGTACCAGTTCCTGGAGGACAATCTCAGCAGGACGTCCTTCAGTGCCTGTATAACAAGACACTGGGAACCTGTGGTGTTCGGAACCCTTTAGTGCTGTTAGTGGCTTAAGTAAACATTGCAAGGCGTGGCTCCCTGGCTCTGCGTTGGCTGAGGATTCCTAATCTAAAGTTCTTTAGAATCTGAGCTCAAAGTTGGACGTTTTTGTAACATTTTGGAATTTAGCTTTTCAGATTAGGGAGGTTCAATTCCCTAAGGTGTGCAAATTTTCCAAAAGCTGACAACCTCAAACCTGAAACACTTGTGGTTCCATGGTGGCTGAGGGCCGTTGAGCCTGCATTGTGCCAGAGGTGCTCACAGTTGAGGTGATATGTCACAAACTACAAAGTCAAATGAATGCAGATGACACAGTGACATGAACCAGGTCATGTAAGAACAGTCCCCTGCAGCACGAGTTGTTGCCGGTAGTGTTGGTGGCAGGAGATGGGGGGCACAGTGTCCTGCTGCTAGGAAGAAAGTGAGGGTTCGAGTACACTGTGGACTCTGCATGTCACACCTGGATCCGCTGCCTTCAGCACACCCACCTCTCAAGAGGGCGAATTCGCTGTTGTGTTTGGATAAAATTTTTGGAAATCTTTCAGCAGGTGTTTGGATTGTGAGTTCCACTGGTAAAGACATTGGTAACAAAGGTGGAACAAAGGAGAAACTAGTGCTGTGTCCTCTGGGCAGGTGGCTCTTTTCTGTGTGGTCTCTTTCCTGTTGACTGCCACTGTGTAGAGAGGGCTGGCCCTCTTGCTTGGAGCATTGCCGTACAGCAGTGGCCAGGGGTGCAAGGATGCCAGCACCCACACTCCCAGGGAGTTGTGCTAGGGAAGCCCTGGGCCTGTACTGTGCAGGAAGCCATAGCCTGCTTTCCAGCTGTGCTGGCCACGCCTCAGCCTACAGAGCCAGGGCAGCAGGCAGCTCTCCTGCAGGCAGCGCGGCATTCTGCAGAGCCTCCGTGCTTTCCCACCTTCCACCAACAGGAAAATGGCGTGCATGTTCATGGATTGAGATCACCTTGGATTTTGCCCTTCTGTGTTGTTTTGTGTTCCTGAAAGGATTTTTATAACGTACAGGCCTGTTTCTCAACCATGGCTACTTTTCCACTAGGGAGGGTCATCAGTATCGTTACCACTTAAGACAGAACTGGTTTCTGGGATAGCAGTCCTCTTGAGAGTGCAGTACTTCTTCCGCTGAGCTTTAACTTTTGCTATTTCTTTTATCAGATGATGCTGGAGGGTCTTGAGATCTCTAAGACCAGTTGAAACCTGCAGTTGAGTCAGCCCTCTGTAACCAGTGCCACGCCTAAGCAGCGAGGAACAGCTGAGACCTGGCGCCTGGATCTGAGCCCCAAGCCATCATGTGCCCTAGAGCCACGTGGATGTGTGGCCTCAGGGCTGGGACAGAGCTCTATGTGCTTCCCTGCTGGGAGGTGACAGGGACACCCTTCAGGAACACTTAAGGACTGAGTGGCTACCTCAGGGACCAGCCTGTGGGAAGGGATGTGACTGGCGTGCAGTTCCATGTGACGCGCACTCTGCATCAGGGTGTGTTTCTGCTGATACAGCGGAGACCAGATCGTCCAAGCAACGGTTGTTGCCAAAGAGAAAGGAAAATTGCACCTGGGTGCTTACACTTGAGTTATGTGGAAACACCTGTTACTAGAGAAAGCATTTGAAGCCTGTTTGTTACATTGGTAATAGTAAAGAGGTGCTGAATCTGCTAGTGAAATTTTTTTTTTTTTTAGCAGAATGACAGTCAGTAGGGCTCTGAGTCACACCGCCCAGTGAC
>PVKN010000505.1:0-34733 GCA_004027915.1 Capromys pilorides | reverse complement strand
TACAGGTCCAGCGGCTTGAAGCACCTTCAGTGGTGTGGCTGTGCTGGGTGCTGTGCATGCGCGGGGAGGGCCTCGGGATGCCTCGCTGTGGTAGTCCTGGTGGTGGGGCAGCCTCCCCCCACATTCCTTGGGGCTGGGAAAGGGAAGAACAGAAACGGAGGTCAGCTGGGCAGGGATAAACCAAGGAGCAGACACTGGAGACCTTACCCTTTTGAAGCATGGGAACGAATCTGTGTCTCTCTGGTTATGAATAAAATTATAATGGCAACCCTGTTGGCTCAGCTTTTCTTTCATTGTAACAAGGCTTGGTGCAGTGCAGTTCACGAGAACTTTTAGCTGGAGTTGCCGCTCCTCTGTGATTGTAGTTTTCAAGACACATTTATAAAATGCAGTCAGGATGGAGGTCTCAGTCAGAAATTTTGTGCAAACTTGCAGGTGCAGGAGTCGCTGCGGGGCTGCTGTGTGGGGTGGACTGGTCCTGGGCGTTTCAGGACTGACTGATGCATTGGAGCCCACTGGGACTGGGCCCAGTGATGGCACCCTTGCCTTATAAGCGAGGACCACCCATTTATGTGTCCTTTCACTAGGAATGAGTATGGGCGGCTCAGATGAGTGACTGTTCATTTATTGCCAGGAGCTAGCGTAGATGAGCCAGAATACACAAGAAGCCCACGCCCTGTGCCCCTGCTGTGCCTCACCCTCCTCCCAACCCTGCGATGCAACCAGCGATGCCAGTGCCTTCAGACCACGTGCTGTGTTCGTAGTTGTACCTGTGTATTTCCAGTTGAAACCTGCAGTTGAGTCAGCCCTCTGTAACCAGTAACCATGTAACATACCTCACATTGGTTAGTTTAGATCAGGTTGTTTTTGCCATCTAGGTGGTTGGGCTCAGAACCTTCACACTGCTATAATCCAAGCCTCCCCAGCTTGTTACCGAGATGGTCTCTGTAAGTGGCCTGTGCTGGGCCTGAATTTGTAATTATCCTGCCTCAGCCTCCAAGGCCTCTGTGGTTCCCATGCATGTTACGCAGGCCTGTGCTTCCAAACCTGAGGTCTGTACCGCATACTTCCATAGAGCACAGGGGTGCATCCTGAGTACACAGATTACAGATGGCCAGCATGCGTGGGCGCCCAAGCCAGTGGGGAGCTGAATGACGCTGGCTGCACTGGAAGGGACATAATTCATCTTCACTACGGATTTTCCTTGGGTTTCTAAGACTATACTGGAGACATCTGAAATTACCTGTATTGCTGTTTTCATAATTTACAGGCCCTCAAGTGATTTTCCACACAGGCTATGATCCAGGACTGATGCACACCCCGAGTCTGAGCCAAGGTGGCAGAACAAGGTGCGAGGCCAAGCGAGGGAAGGTGATGCACAGTTGAACACTTTAATGGCAGATTTATTACAAAGGATATTATGCTACACAGTGCCCCTTAAGAAAACCAACGCTGACTGTCCTAGGAAACGACCCCCGAGTGGCCTGGTTGGACCACACATGTGGCAAAGGTCCTGCTGGCTCCGGAGGTCTGTGGCCAGGAACTGGAGGACAGGACCCCATCCTACCCTCGGTGTCCTTTGCCGCCTTGTCCATCTTCGGTGTCTGGGTAGGGACCCAGGTCTAGGGTCAGTACTCGGCTGAACATGCCTCTGTCATGCTGGGAAAGGGAAACAGGAGTGAGTCACTGTGCTGAGAGGGAGCAGTGGAGAAGGACAGCCACAACGAGCCTGGCATGGCACCCACAAATGCTTATTTGAAAGGGCATCAGCTACCTGTTTTCACCTGTCATTTTCATTTTCCTTCTTGGCATAATAGTTGCAGTTCTGCGGATTGAAACCAAGGCCTTGGCACTGACCTACATCAAGCACTTTTCATTTTGGGATGGTCCAGCTAACCTGCCCAGGTTGGGCTTGAACTTGCAATCTTTCTGCCTCAGCCTCCTGGTATGCCAGGATTCCCATTTCTTGGCATATTTCCAGGTGGTTTCCTACTTTCTGTGGGTATAGGATGGTAAATTATCTCTTAGCTTAAAGGAAAGCTCAGGAAATAACACCTAACTATGCAAAAGCCAAAGGTCTTGAAATAGTTGTTCCACGGTTTGCTGGGGTCGACCTGAATGGTTTGAGGTGTCTTCCAAGTCTAGATCCTGTACTACTGGGAGCTTCTAGTGGATGGATGCCTTTGGTTTCCCTCAGAGACAGTGATTCAGTGCATTTGTTTTTGCTTAAAATATTCAGACATTACAGAAATATGAAGTGCAGTATTAGCTGCCATATGCTAATATGCACTATTTTATAAAATTCTCATTCTGCTCTGCAGTTTGTTTTTTCCATTTTAATGTAATTGGTACAGGGTCTCACTACACAACTCCAACTCACAGTGCTCCTGTTTCCAGCCTCCCCAGCACTGGGATTACAGGCGAGTGCCACCATGCCCAGAGTTGGTTGTCAGCACGCCCATGGGTGGAGCCAGAGCAGCATGCTCTGGATCAGACCTTGGTCCCTGTGCTTGCCAAAGCAGGCACTTGGTCCGCTGAGCTACTGCTCTGCAGTTTGTTTCGCTTGAGATTTATCTTCATTACCTATGTACTATTACAGAGAAATACGCAAGTAGCTACTCTCACTCAAAATACGACTTAGGCTGTGCCCATCCCCTGCACCCAGCCTGCAGTGTGCAGATCTGCCTGAGCCGCTGCCAGGGGAAGGGCAGTGGGCGGCTGAGGCTGGCTGGCACTCAGTGTGAGGAGGCCCCACAGCCCCAGCCCCACCCCCAGTGCCCTTACCTCTGGGTAGACGCCGATCAGGGCATCGGCTCTGGAATAGAGCTCTTCTTTTAGGGAGATAATGATCATCTGTAACTGTTCTTGAGTCTGCTCTCTGATGTAACTCGAGACCTGACGGGAAATAAAAAGCACAGGGCTCATGGGGGAAAGGCCGCCCGGCTCTTGGGCCAGGGATTCTGCCCACTTTAGGCGCAGGGCACTTGCTTGCCTCTCCAGTACTGAGCAAATGCACCCCAAATGTAGCACTGCAGTTTCTCCAAAGAGGTGAGGAAGAAAAATCCATGAAGCCTGTGATCTGAGTTTGAACAAAATTCTGCTTAGGGTGCCGGGGGTGGAACCCAGCCCCGCTCTACCCCCAGCTCGTCTTAGAGAGTGTGTTAGAGTATGGCTGTAACTTGAGATACCATGGCGGGAAACACCATCCACCACGCACATGCAGGCGTGAGGGTGCACAAAGGCGGGCGTCTTGATTTGCAGTGTCCTGTGGTACAAGTCAGAGCCTGACGCTGGGGAAAGCAGGCCTACGATAATCATGACCACAGTCCAGTTCTTCCGGGAATGACCTCTGGCTCCTTCTGAAGCTCAGTTCCCAGGACTCTGGACGAAAGAGTTGGTGAACAAACTACTCACACCTGGAGACTGATCAGCAACAACTGGGACTGCAAGCACCCATAACCTAACAAGGTGTTACTCTACGCCCCCTAGATCACGCTGTGGTCTTGGTCGCAACTGTGTCCAGCAGCTGAGGCAGAGCTAGGAAGCAGTGGCAGCTGCAGGTGGGGTGGCACAGGGAGATGCTCCTGGCTACAAGGCTGAATTCACAGAACTCTGGCATTGGAGGCCATGCTGGCAGCCACTCTGATACAAGACTGAGTCCTAGGCTAGTGACAGGAAGGCTTGGATGTGAAATGCCCCCAAGGCCCACCTTTGGGAGGCTTGGTCCCCAGCCTGCAGCACTACCCGAGGCTAGGGGACCTTTCAGCAGTAGCATGTCTCTGGGAGTCAGGTCACTGTCAGGGCCCTGGCCCCTCCCTCTCTGCTGCCCAGCTTCCACTATTAAATAGCTCACCACAGGCCCAGGGCAGTGGGCCTGTGCAGTGTGGCAGGAAAACTCCCAGGCCCAAGCCAGAAGAATCCTCTGCCATTTTTCCCAATAGCCAGCAGCTGCAAAGATGGATCGCTGTCTGCTGCTTGAAGCTGCAAAGGCTGGACATCCTAGCCCAAGAGTGGCAGCTCCGCTGGGGCTGCACACTGCTCATGGACTCCGCACGGTGATGATCTCCAAGGCATCGTGGGAGTTCTTTTTTTTTGTATTTTAGGGAAGGGCCTATAGGGTGTTCAGGGCCTCACTACTAGATTGGACTCGTAGTGATCCACCTGTCTACAGCCTCCCAAGGGCTGGGATTACAGGCAGGCACCACCATGCCCAGTCTCAATTGCTGTCTCAGCATGCCCCGGGGGTGGGGCCAGCACAGCAGGCCCGGGAATTGAACCCCTGGCCCTTGCGCCTGCTTGCAGGTGCTTTAATCCACTGAGCTATTTGGCTAGCCCTACCATGGGGTTCTAAGGCTCTGCTATGCAGGCATGTGAGACTTACACGTTAGAATGTGGACGAGTACAACCAAGCAGGCACAGGAAGGTAGAGCCCAAGGAGCTGGCCAAGAGATGGAGGCAAGGCTCCATTCCTATGTTTTTTTTTCCTCCAGCCACTGTGAAACCCCCTGCAGACTTCATGGCTGGCAGCTATGTTTTCTTGTGTATCCTGTGGCACGTTAAGAGCAGAGGTCCAGAGAGACACTAGGAAATGCCAAGAGACACTGCCATGCCCCTAGGAGCCACCTCGCCGAAGCTCCACAGCATTGCCAACCCGCCCAGGCACCACATAGGAGCTGAGGCACTGGGGAGATCCGCTTCATAGGCTCTGAACTGCCTGGCGGCACCCTGTGTCTGAAAACATCTCAAGGGGGGTTCACCAGCCTGCTCACAGGGCCAGCTTATAAGCCAGGCGCCATTTGCACACATATTGAGAAATGGATCCGTGGGTATGGACAGAGCCGCTTCCCAGGTACAGCCCTGAGTGTGAAGTGCAGGGACTCTGCAGATGACCCTGACTCAGCTGCCTGCAGCCCCAGGGCTCCGCAGGGCGCCACTCTCCCACATCCCACGGCTGACCCGTGTCATGGAAGGAGGAATTAAAATTTAAATAAAGCCTGCCAGGGTGCCAGCCAAGACCACGCATGTATGTCTGCAGGCCTGACAACAGAACACTCTTCCCTCTGTGTAAATCCATCTTTACTGCCTTTGTATTACTGGTGACCTTGCAATGTAACAAGAGGTTTCCTCCTCTATAGAACCCATGGTATGTGTCGGTGATGGCCTTATTATGTAACCTGAAATGTTTAAACTCCCTTAGCCACCCAAGGTGTCACCCAACGCTCTAATCGTTATGTGCCAAAACTGCCTTTGTACCTTCCCCCTTGCTTTCTCTACAAAAGACCCCATGGGCTGGGGATGTAACACAGCAGGCACAGCACTTGCCTGGCAAGCATCAGGTCATGAGTTCAAATAAAGACCCAAGACCCCACCAGGTGGGGCTGACTCTCGGGGAGCTCCCAGTCTAGCCCTCTGGTGTAATACACTGCCTCCTGAACCTTCTTGGTGCCTGCTCTTCCAGTTTGGTCTGGGCTGAGAGCACCCCTGAAGCCTGCCCTGCAGATGAATCCACCCACCTTGACGCTAACTCACTCTCAGAGTGAAACTGCTTCCTCTGTTCTGGTTCCTCAAATAATACAAACAGAACTGGCACAGCGCAGCAAAGATTGGACACGTTTGGATGACACTGGGGAGGTCCACTTTTGAATTTTAATTCCTGTGGAATTTTATTCTCATGCTGCCTTGGCCTGGGAAACCACATTGGTCTGCCTGCTGGGAGCTGTTCGCTCAGCCCCCAGGTCAGGTTCCCTAAACCACAAGTGGGACATGAAGAAGTACTTGGGCCCAAGACTGAGTACTACAATTAACAACAAAAAAAGCTGACTTTAGCCAGCCACTCCTGCGGGGCCCCCACCCTGCGTGCTAAGGTACCCTGCACTCTGACAACCCCATGAATCTGGAATTAAAGACATCAGGCTAAAAGAGCAGAAAGCAACTTACTTTGCCAATGTTAGTATTGTCCAAGGCTGCATCCACTTCATCTAGAACAAAGAATGGTGCAGGCCGGAAACTAGAAAAAAATGATACCCTAGTAAGTTATAGCCCACTGTTTTGCAAGACTTACGAGAAGATGAACACTATTCAGGATGAACAGGACGCGTCCTGTGGAAACCTGTTGAGCTGCTGGTGACCTCTGCACCGCTGAGTCCACACTCACCAGGCCTCGGCCCACGTGCTTCATACCAAGGTGGGCTCGTCATGTCTGCCCAAGACCTGCTGCGGCCTGTTGGTCTTCCTGCCCTCCACGGCCTGCCCAGCATCCGTGGCCTTTCTCATCTCTGCCTCTCACCACTGCAGGGCCTCTGGGCCTTGCCCCACTCTGCCTGCTGAGCAACTCCTGACCTGCACCAATGAGGCCCTCATTCCCTTCACTGCCTCTCCAAGTCTCGGTTACCGACACCTCTCATCTCTACTTTTTTGAGGCCAAACCCAGCATCTCCCGACTCCTTATAGCCCATGCGCTGTTAGCAACCTCCAGCTCTTCGCCTCCTCTAGCCCGTCACTGTCTCCCTGCTGGTGCAGTAACTTCTAGTCCTGTACCTGCCCACATGCCCTCTCCATGCGTCCACTTGCTCTGGCCTCGGGGCCATGTACTTTCCACTCCTCATATCTCTAGCCCATTCTTTCCTTAACTGTCCATGTACTCTGCTCCTTTAATTATTCCAAGTCTTTGAAAATGCAAACTTCTCAAACAGGGCTCCTCAGTGACTCAGCGATACTGGAGACCCTCTGCGAGGGCTCCTGCCCCTTCTGAGCTTTCCCTTGTCACCCTTGAATGTTCTTTCACAGAGTGAGTCTATTAACAAACCTGTCTTTCTCAACTAAAATGAAACAACTGAGGTGGGCGTTCTGCTCTGTTCAGAGCCCTCCTTGGTGCCCACACCAGCCTGGGCACAGGTTTTAATATCAGCTGAGTGACTGGGTGAGTGCCACCTCGTCCCAGTCTCCTCACCTGAGTGAGGGCTGCTGCCCTGGCAGCTTTTCCTCTTCTGGGGGAGGGGGCTCTCCTTTCCTAGTTGAGACAAATAAAAGCCAGCGGTCAGGCTCTGGGACTCAGTCCCCGGGTGGGGCTGGGAGGCCACCTGGCCTGTGACTTTCAACGTGGACACTGTTGTTAAGGTACTTTTAGCTTTCTTTTGTTCTTAATTTACATTACAAAGAAACAAAATAATACGCAAGTTGGGTTTTCCTGTTCATTGTTTTTGATAATCTCGATGTTATACTGGGTCATCAAAATTTTTTTTCTGGGGCTATGCTATCTACACTGCACCAGCCGCTGAAACCAGGAATTGTGATGTATCAAATAAGTAACTAAAAAAAGTGAGGGGAAGGTTTTTTAAATTTTTTTTTTTTTTTTTTACTTTATCTGTTATTACCAGCTCAGCCTGCCCTGTAAGTGGGGCTGGCGCAGCATGTGGTGTCAGGGATCAAACCGTGGTCCCTGTGGTTGCCTCAGCTTGCCTAAGCAGGTGCTTTAGCCCACTGAACTATCTCACTGGCCCCTTTTTAAATTTTTTTATTTGATATAGTGTAACCTTGGTTACTTCATGTTGTAAGACATGAATTCTGTGGCTGAAGCCAACAGTTTTGCATACATTTGTTAAGAACTAGAAACATGAACAGTTCCAGCTCTTATGCAGAGAGCCTGTGAGGTTGGGCTGGCCACAGCCCTCACCTACCTATGGACTGCAAACAGGAGGGCCAGGGCTGCCACACACTTTTCTCCCCCAGAAAGGTTGTCCATGGGCATGAACCGCTTCCCCGGGGCCACACAGTTATAGCTGATTCCCTCCAAGTAAGGCTCTTCAGGGTTCTCTGGGCTAAGAAATGCCTGAAACACATGATATTTATTTAGAAGTATCAGTAAACACTAGTACATTTCAACCCCTGGTGCCAATATTAAATGCAAAATATTCTCCCAGTTGGGTCTTCAGTCTGGATGGGAAAGCACCAACGCCTGTGAAGCATGTGCTGACCTGCGCGCTTAAGTCACAGACAACAGGGCTGTCTGGCTGGGGGAGGAACACGGTATTGGAAGCACCCAAGGACCCGAGTGTCTCCTTTAGCTCGCCCTGGTCTGACACCTGGTGCTTCCCATGGTCAGGGACTGTTCTCCGGGGACAGTGGGCTTACTTTATCTTACTTTACTCAAAAGATGCCACTTTTAGTTACACACTCAGAAGCTGAAGGATCAGCTCAGTGAGGAAAGAGTAGGAACCAAGTGCAGACAGGTCCACGCCCCTGGCCCACAACTTTATTCCACACCAGTGCATGAATGTTTACCCTGGCACTCAAAATGGAGCAGGGAGGCACGGGCCACCTGCACTTAGCTGTGCCTTTAGCTCCCTGCTTTTCCTGGTCAGCTCTTTCCTAAGATCCCCACATGGGCCCTCCCTGAAGCCGGACTGACGCGTGCCGGGCGGCAGCGGCTCAGCGCTGAAGGAGCCTGGAAACCCATGGTCTACACACTTGCTTCCAGGGGAAAAGCAGGCCCAGGGTGGCACTGACAGGGCCTGGAGTAGGAAGAGAACACAGGGCGCCGGGTGGGCAGGCTGCCCTGAATGAGCCCCCACCATGGGAGCAGTTAGGTAATCACAGCCAACAGGGCTGTCTGGATCTGGGGAGGAAAAGCACCAGCAAGGGCTCCAAATGCCATCAGGAGTTGGGGCCACAAATACATACCTGGGCACTGTTGTTTCTGCAGAGCTTCTTGTAGATGTGATCGATTGAGACTGAGACGTGCTCGAAACACTGGCTGAAAAGATCGCATCTCCTCTTCTTCACCTGTTCAAACTCATGCCTGCACATCCTGGCTTCCTTTCTGCTGGCCTCAAAAGCTAAGAGAGAACCAATGTTCTTTAATTTGGAGACCACTGAGCAACTTCTCTTATTTTAAAAAAATTGTACTGTGCACTTGGCTGTCATATCCAGCTACCTTTAAGATGTCACAATGGTATTAATTCCAAGGGTACAGCTCTTAAAATCAATGGCCCTTTTCTTTTTCTTTTGGTCTTTTTGAAACAGGGTCTCACCGTGCAGTTCAGGCTGGCTCTGAACTCACTTTTGTAGCCCAGGCTGGTCTCAAATTCTCACTGATCCTCCAGCCTCAGCCTCCCAAGTGCTGGGCTTACAGGCGTGTGCCACCACACCTGGCTCTCTTTTCTTGATAGAGCTAATTTCTGAATTTTGTTTTGTTCTGAGACAGGGTCTTGCTATACACTTCAGGCTGGACCTGCGCTCAGTGGTGCTCCTGCCTCAGCCTCCCAAGTGCTGGGGTGAGTGTGTGCCACCACATTTGGCACGATTTCTAAACTGTTTTTTTGGTTTTTTTTTGGTACTGGGGATCTCACTTGGGACCTTGCACTTATTAGGCAGGTACTTATGCCACTGAGTTAGATATATCCCTAGTATCTAAATAATACTGACACATTTTGACAGAATATTATGCTTTTTTGGCATGAAAAATTAAGTATCTAGAATAATCAATACACTTGTTTTCAAATTAAAGCAGGAGGCAACTGGTGGTTCAGTTGTGACAGTGTGCGTGAGTACGAGGCAACAGGAAAAGGTGTTCCAGAAAGGAGGGCGCAGTCCTGGGAGGACTGTGCGCATGCGCAAGAAATGAGAGCCACGACCGAGCCCAGCCTCACCATCGGCGGACTCCTGGAACTTGTCCCTGACCATCTTCAAGTTCTCCAGGGCTCGCAGGTTCGGGGCTGCGGTTTTCAGCAGGTTGTCTTCCTGGGCTGCCACTTGCCTCCTCAGCAGTGCGAGCTGGGCCTCCACCTCTTTGTCTGACTGCAGAGCCTGTAAGGGCAGCGGGATGCACCTGGGGCTTCACACACTACAGTGCGGCCTCAGGCCAGGCCGGCCCCCTGCACTCCCCCAGCATCCTTGGGGTCCATGCGCGCCGGCAGCTCACGCCTGAGTGCTGGACATGATGCTCTTGGACCACATTTCCCTCCTCATGCTGTAACTGGGCTGAAAAGCCACAGCTCCTACATGTGCCACCTTAGTGTCCTCACTCATGAAAAACTACCGATGATTTACTATGAATTAGACAGCCAGGATGAGGACAGAGTGGGCAAGGGAGCCAGAGCCAGACCCTTTCAGGAAATCCTTCTTGACTTCAGAGCGTGTGAATAAATAGAAGTGACATTTTCATTCACTGAGAAGACAATTACTCAAAATGGATGAACCCATCCTACACATTCAAATAAATATCAGATGAGTGAAACAGGTGAATGAATCTAAGAAGGCCATAAACAGTAAGACGGCATTTAAACATTTGCTGGGTAATGGGATGGAAAGGACTTGTTAAACATAGCAGAGAAAAGAGAAAGCATGAAAGAGAAAAACCAGAGAAGTAAAATGTTACTTTCTCACTTCCAAGGGATGTCACAAATGGAGTGCAAACTTACAAGTCTATTAGCCACATAGGAATTCAGAGACATGTTGGGTGGTGAGCACTGCTCCTGGAGTACACCGTTTTCCCCATCTGCCTCCCATGGGGGGCTGAGGGGTGCACAAAGGCACAGGTCTTCCAAGCTCGAGCGAGGTCTCAGTTCCTCCATCTTCAGTGACAGCCCCCAAACGAACATACTACCCCACCAGGCGACTGTGACGTGGGTCAGCTGGTGGGGCTGTGCAGGGAAACCTTCCTTCAATCACGGAACAGCACCCTGAAAGTTGGGCCGCTCCTCTGGAGGAGGTTCACTAGGGGCTGGGCAGCACGGATGGCTCCAGTCACTGTGTCCTGTGAAAGGCAGCCTGATGACAGGGCCTGGGAGAAGAGGGGCCTCAGAGCTGGCTGAGCCTCAACTGAGCTGCTGCACAAAGAGGTAGGAGGCGCTGCATTTCAGGACGCGTTCCACAGCCTTGCTGTGCTGGGAGAAGCCCAAGCCTGAGCAGGCACAGCACTGAGACAGGGAGAGCTCGGGCGCTAGAGTAAGGGACACTTTAAAAAAAGTTTTATGATGGTGTCTCAGGGCTGGGAAGATAGCTCAGCAGTCTAGAGCACCTGCTTAGGCAAGCTTAGGGACTGTGGTTTGATCCCGGGTACCACCTGCTGCTCCAGCCTCACTCCAGGGCAGGCTGAGCCAGCCATTACTTACGTACGTACATACAAAAATAGAGTGAGTGTGTGTGTGTGTGTGTGTATGTGTGTGTGTGTGTGTGTGTGTGTGTGTGTATGATAATGTCTCGCTATGTAGTTCTCAGGCTGGCCTTGAATTCACTATGTAGCTTAGTGTGGCCTCCAGCTCATGGCGCTCTTCCTGCCCAGCTTCTCAAGTGGTTATCGGTGTGTGCCACTACGCCCGGTGGGCTACTTTGGTCTTCGCAGGAGTTTGCAAAGACTTCAGTATTCACTGTGACCCCCCCCAAAAGCGGAGTTAGCCAGTGGCTGATTGGACATTCCACAAAAGCATGGCCTGCAGAACACAGTGATTAAACGCACTGACAGAAGTCTTTCTGAGAGGAGGGCTCACTGGTAGTTCATGCCATCCTCAAACTATGTAGCCCAGACTGGCCATCATGCCTAGCTGATATGCTTTTTAAGTAACGTATTTATTGCTGTTTTTTGGCAGAAGAAATGTGTAGTTGGCTTGGGTCTTGGCCTAGAGATCCTAAAACCCGATGGCAGGGATAAAAGGAGCACCTTTTGTGGCTGATCATAAGCCCCCTGCAACCCAGCTGAGTTCCTGCTCACAGCTGGTTTGAAAGGGGGGACTGGTGGCCAGAGGCTCAGAACCTTTAGCACCTGCTCTCTGGGGAATGAAGTGAGACTGGAGACCTGCTGGGAGTGGAGATGCTCGGGGTGGAGACCCCAGGAGGCAGCACTCTGCGTATCTCCCATGGGCTCCTCCTGAATCATGGCCTCCCTAAGAAGTTGGTGAACACACAGCACCCTCTGGAGCCTTGCAGCCCCTCTCATCCTGCTGTCATTGCTCTGTCACGCCTAAGGAGGGGACCATGGATAGGGAAGAGGGATGTGTGCCCCAGGTGCTGCAGAGTGCTGCAGAACTGCATGGTGTGAGGCAGACCCACGTATCTGGTGTCAGTGCTGTCAAGATAGAGAAGTGGTTTTCACTTCTGTACATGTCTTAACAATAACTCCTTAACATCTAAAAATGATTTTGTAGCTTGTGAATATTCAACATTGCTATGAGTTAGTAAATCAACAGAAATCTTTGTTACCTTCAAATCCTTCTGCAGAGGGCTATAGTCCACTTCCATAGCAGCTTCCTTTTCATAGATATCAGTTGTTACCTGTGTACCTTCTGCTTCAGTTCCCAACTGAAAAACATAGAAAGCCTTCTCCTTACCGTCTCTGATGGTCACTTGCTCTTGCCTGGACTCCCTGCCCTCCAGGTGCCTATCGCCACCTTCAGGTGACAAGCCAGGGGGCTCAGTTGTCCTCACGTGGCTCTCTCCGTGTCCTCTGTGCAGCCTCCGTGACTACAGCAGGTGCCACTCAGAGTAGGCAGGACTCCCTGAGCTATCTGTGTGACTTTACCTATCACCTCCTCAATCACCAGACACCGCTCCAACACTCTGTTCCTCTCCTGCCTCACCATTTCCTTCATGTGTATCAACATCTAACGTACTCCACCTACATATGCCTATTCATTTATACTGTTAGAACGCAACGGACATAATTTTTGGCTGTTGTAGTCCCAGTACTATATTTCAATTTCTATGTGAAACAGCTGGCATTTGATACCATGCTGATCAAAACCAAGACTCATATATTAAGAAAAAACATGCCAAACTTGTCTGGGCATGGAGGCACATGCCTGTGGTCTCAGCATCTGGAAGGCTGAGGCAGTGGCATTACCAAGAGCTCCAGGCCAGCCTGGGCTATGGCGTTTAGAACCAGCCTAAAAGGACTGTGTCAAAAAAAAAAAGCAGCCAAATCCTGCCATTTACCCTTTGCAGATGTTCTCAGCCGAACAAACTCAATCACATTACTTTAAGTATTGAGTTTGAACGTAATACAGGTTTTACAACTGCCCAGAGAGAAGGTGGACTTGGGCAGAGCGTAACCTCACAGTTCCCGTATGTGACTGATGGCACTGCACACGGCCTGTGTGGCTCATCTGCAGCTCATGACTCCAAGTGCAGCTGTGGGCTGGCGACCACAGGGATGCAAACTCTCAGGCAGCAGGGTCCTCAGCTGCTTCCTCCTCACATTAGAATCTGGGAAGCAACAATCTGGCCATCTCCACCCAGGGACACTAAGAATTTCCCAAGGGCCCTGGCAGGCAGAGCAATCTCCTGCCAGGAAGGGGAGTCTCGGGCTCACATCGCCAGGGTGGACAGTGACTGCCTTGACAAGTGTTGCCAAGCAATGACTTCTACCTGGTGGCAGCTGTAAGCATCCCGTGGCCTGGTCCTGACTGGACACACATGAACTCCCAGCCAAGCCATACACCCAGAGGCCAGCTCCTGTTCTCCCTCAAGAGACATTTGGCTCTGGAGCAACTGGAGCCCATGGGATCCTAGCAACCCCATGGGATCAGAAAACAATATGCAGCCCATGAGAGTGACTGTTGTCTGCTCCAAGAGAATCATCAATGTCCCCATACCTTATCCTCCCAGCATCATGTGGCCTGGGCCTCCTGGACACTCTTGGACAATTTACTCTTAGGAAAGGTCATGATTTAAAAAACGAATGCAATACTCCAGTGCAGCCTGCCTAGCACAAATGAGGCATGAGCACCCACTACTTTTTTAGAGAAAACTGGGAGGGAGTCCAGTGTTCCTGATGACTATCGCGATCCCCAGTGGGCTTCTGTGGCTACTGATGAACCCACAGCGATACCTCAGAAGAACCAAGGCCACAGCTTCCCCTGGGGATGAGCTCTGGGTGCTTCTTACTCTTGGGTTTGGGTAAATGACAACGCCAGGTGCTCACTGTTCACCAGGCAGGTGTTTGTCTCAAGCTCTTTGCACCACCTATGCATCCCTCACCTCCAACTCTTGGAAACTGCTTATCTTCTACTGCATGCATAGCTGCATCTTTTCCAGAATGTCACGCTGTTGGAATCAACTTGTATATACCACAGTCTTTGCAGCTTATGTCTTATCGATAAGCATTTCAGTGTGTGTATGTGTGTGTGTGCACGTGCGCGTCGTCCTAAGGTTTCCACTAAACTATATCCCTGTTTAAAAAAAAGTGTTTTTACATTTTTGAGACAAGATCTTCCTATGCTACTCAGGCTGGGTTTGAATTTGGCAATCCTCCCACCTCAGCCTTCCCAGTCACGTGCCACCAGCCCTGGCTTTTTTCACGGCCTAATATTCATTTTTTTTTTTTTTTTTTTTCTGATGCTGTGTAACACTTCATGGCCTGCATGCACCAGTTTATCTGTTTGCTGACGGGTGATCTGTTTTTAATTTTTATTTTTTTGTGGTCTAGGGAAGAAAACCGAGGGACTCAGCAGGTCCTACACTGTTGGAGTCCCTTCCTGGTTTTTGTCTCAGCCCAAGAAGTCTAAACTTATATTCCTAACAACCCTTTATTGGAATTCCACCGAGTTAACTGCAATCTACCACTCCAGTGCAACCCACTGCGATAACAAAGACACTAAAACATATTTATACAATTAATGGGGAGCCAAGGGGCCCTAGGTCCAATCATGAAAGCGGCTTCTGGAACCAAGAGAGCAACCCAGGGCTGCACTCTGGCTTTATTCACTGGAGAAGGGGGAGAGGCTTGCAAAAGGGAATTTTGGGAAGAACGTGAGCTTTGAGCTGTGCTAGGTAGGAGGCCTGCATTCACCTCCACCATATTTAGAGAATTTGCATAATGCTATTGGGATAGCATCTAATATTTTGGGGGTCTGGTGCTTCAGCTCTGATGTGTAATCTTTCAAGCCCCAGGAAGTCATAGCCTCTATCTCGAGGCTCGATCCCAGCTGACACCATGGAACATTGGCTCTTCGTCCTGTTATCAGGGAAACACGTGTGCCATCTTCAAAAATTACCATCAGCACCTCAGCTAGTCCAATACACACTGCTTAAGGCCAACTGAAAGCATAATGAGAAGTCCTAATCAGCTCTTTACATTTAATACGAGGGAATAGGGTCAGGCTCAGTCAAAATGGAGACCATCACTTTTCTTTTAAGGAGAGCTGCTCAGGTGGTCCTCTACACTACACCATTGAGCCATATTCCCAGGCCCCAGAGGGTGTTTGGGTTGCTTCCAAGTTTTGGCAAGCTGCAATAAACATCACAGGAGGGTATTTATAGAGATTTAAGTTTTCAACTCTTAGGGTAAATACCAGGTAGTGCAACAGCTGGAGCGCATAGTAAGAGCATGGTCAGTTTTATAAGAAATTGCCAAGCTGCCTTCCTAACTAGCTGTAGCATTTGCCCATCAACAATGAAAGGCAGCCGCTCAGCACCTCTGCCAGCATGCAGTGTCACTGCCGTTCTGGACGCTGGGCTAGAGCACAGGTGTCTGGTGCCATCTTGTCTGTGTGAGTGTCCTCAACGACACGTGGTATGGTGCCTCTCTTTACACACTTACTTGTTTGCTGTCTGTTCATCTTCTTTGGTGAGGGCTCTACTGAGGTTTTTGGCCCATATTTAGTAAGGTTATTTTCTTATTCTATTTTAAAAGTTCTCTAAATTTTTCAGTTAGATATTTTATCATATGTCTTTTGCAGATTATTTTCTCTCAGTCTGTAGCTTCTATTTTCATTCTCTTGCCAGTGTTTCTGAGAAACCAGACACTTGTAACTAAAAAAGGCAGCTTACCACTTATTTACTTCCTGGATCATGCCTTTACTAACTTTCTTTTCTTAATTGGATACAGGATCTCACTAGGCAGCTTGGACTCGTAGTGATCCTCCTGTTTCAGCCTCCCCAGGGCTAGGATTACAGGTGTGTACCACCAGGCCTGGTCTCAGCTGGCATGATGTGCCCAGGTTTCCAAGGCCCCCGGGCCAGCACGGCACGTGGTGCTGGTGATTGAACTTGGGTCCTTGAACTTGCCAAGCAGGCACCTAGCTGAGCCAGCTCCCCAGCCTATTGTTCTAAAGCCAGTCAGCACACACCTGTTTGGTGTCCACTTTTACAGACTTGCCATGTGTCTGATATTAACAAGTGGAAATTCTCAGCTATTATTTCAAATGTTGCTTCTGTTGCTCTCCCCCGTTTGTCTTCTGGTACTCATTCCTATTACACATAGCCTACAGCTTCTGCACCTTTCCACAGTTCCTCGAAGACCTGTTGTTTCTTTCACTTTTTTCTTTTTGCTCTTTAGCTGTAGACATTTCTACAGAGATAACCTTAAGCTCTGAGATGTTTGCTAGGTCCTGTCTAATCTTTTGATAAGCCCAAAAGTACTCTTCCTTTCTGTTGTGTTTTTGACTTGTGGCATTTCTTTTTGATTCCTAGATTTTCCAACCTGCTTAAACTGCCTGCCCTTTCTTGTGCATTGTCCATCCATTAGTCCTTAGGTTATCAATCATGTTTGGTTTAAATTCCTGGCCTCCTAATTCCAAGATTCCTACCATATACCATTCAGGGTCTGATGCTGGCTGTTTTTCTTCTGGATTCAATGTCTTTTTTTTTTTTTTTTAATTTATTTATTTATTTACTTATTTGTTTGCTTGTTGTGTTTGTTTGTTTATTTTATTTATTTTGTGGCTGGCTCAGCCTGCCCTGGTGGTGGGGGCTGGCGCAGCATGTGGTGCCGGGGATCGAACCGCAGTCCCTGCAGTTGCCTGAGCTTTCCTAAGCAGGCGTTAGACCACTGAACCATCTCGCCGGCCCCTTCAATGTCTTTTTGATAACCAAATGTAATGTGCTGAGGGAAAGGAGAGACCATAAATCACCCCAGGGATGCAATACGGTGTGGGGGTGGGGAGCACCTACAGTATTCCCCTGGGGTGTCTCTTAGTAAGCCTCTGTCCCTGAACTGTGAGCTTGGTGTGTGCTTCCTACTTAGTGCTTTGGGTTCCACTCTACGTGGGACAGAAGGGCTACAGCTGGCTGGGGTCTGGCACTTCCCTCACCTAAGTCAGTCAAGTTCCATAAACCCCGAAGAGGAGAAGAGGAGCTCTGGTGAAGCAGCTCCTCCTGAAGAGCTGCCCTGATTAAGGGAGAAAGTGGCAGAGCTTCAGGAGGTGCAGAAGTCCATGCTGGTCCGGCCCCCAGCCTCTAGCACCAGTGAGTCACAGCTTAGGTCTTCTTGGGGCTATGCTAGCCTCTCAGCAAGCTGCCTCTCCTACCTTGGAGTAGCTGTTAGCTCAGTGACCACTCTGCCCTTACAGATTAAGAAGTTACTGAATCTTCAGCCTGCTCAACTTTTACTTGTTAAGAGTAAAGCTTTGGTGGGTGGGGGAAGCGGGGAGGGGGGGCAGGCATAAATGAAAGGTTCTGAGTTTGATCCCGTGTGTGTGTGTGTGTGTGTGTGTGTGTGTGTGTGTGTGTGTAGACCCTGTCCCAAGAGTAAAGCTCTTAGGTGCTAGACTGGAAATTAAATGTCTTACTTTTTTAAGATAATGATTCAGCGTGAGTTCAGCTCGAGGGTTTACTATCTGCTTTGAAATACTCTGCGCTGTGAATGCCTTTCATGCTTATACAGAAACAAGTATGTCCACACTCAATGAGGGCATGGTGAGGAATTCTACAGATTCGCCAGGTGAAAGGACGATAGGGTCAAAGCAGCAGCACTGTCACTGACCACACACCTACTCGGCTATCTCTCAGGAAGACTGCTGTACTTACTCTGTGGCAAAGCACTTCTAAAATTAAGTTCCCTCTCCAGCAGAGCACCCATTCCTTCCATGTACAGCGGGCACACTACTGTCTTCCTGCCCGCACCAGCGTGGCTACCACAGAGCCTGTCCTGCTCCCTCCACACGCCAAGAGTGGGCCCCAGAGCCAGGCTGAACCAGTCAGAGGCTTCCCCAGGGTTTTTCTTTTCTTTCTTTTTTTTAATGGCCTGCTCAGCCTGCCCTGCGGGTGGGGCTGGCGCAGCATTGGTGCTGGGGATTGAACCACGGTCCCTGCGGTTGCCTAAGCTTTATTTTTTTATTTATTTATTTTTTTTGGTGGGACTGGAGTTCAAACTCATGACCTTGCATTTACCAGTCAGGTACTTGTGCCACAGAGCTATCTCCCCAGCCCCCCTTTTTTTTTTTTTTTTTTTAATATTATGGCTAAATCAGCCTGCCCTAGGGGTGGGGCTGGCACAGCATGTGGTGTCAGGGATCGAACCACAGTCCCTAAGGCTGCCTAAGCTTGCCTAAGCAGGTGCTTTCGACCACTGAGCCATCTTGCCAGCCCCGCCTAAGCTTTAGACCGCTGAACCATCTCACCGGCCCATTCCCCAGGGTTTTTCTGAGGGCAGGGAGAACTCTTTCCCCCAGGGGCAAGGCTGATCAAAGAGGACAAAACCAGAACATACTGAGCAAGGAGTCTGACAGCCTTAAAGTTCCTGGGAGGAGCCATGCATGATGCCACCAATGCCCAGCCCTATTCCTTTACAACCGCCATTGCCACTATCCACTATTTTTTTCTTCTCACTTTAAAGCCACTGGAGTTGGGCTTATGTCCCTTGTGGGCAAGAAAGGGTTTGCTATTTTTTTTAACCTCTTACCCAGAATGTCATCTGTGCTAAAACAGAGAAAAGACAGCAGAATTATACTATGAAAGTCATTCATATTAGAAAGAAGTGGATGTTCTGCATACTTCATTCTGAAGAATCCAAAGACTTAAAGCTACCTCTGGTGTGGAACACTGGATGGAAATAAGCAGGTTACTGAGAGGCAGCGCAGAGAGGACAACAGCTCTAATCTGTTTTCTCTGGGCATCTACTCTATAGGCACGAGGCATCAGTCCATCCTGGTAAACTGAAGAGACTCATATTAACCAGAGATCAGAAAACTGCTTAAAATCCCAATTCAAAATGGGACAATCATTTTGCCCCTTTTCCCTCCTAGGAGGAAAAGATGTCTTCTCTTCCCTGGGGACAGGGAATCTAAGGAAGAGTAAGCAGTCGTAAGACATTGTGTTCAGCTCCTATAGCCACTAAATTACCTCCACTTCAATGATATCATCCAGAGACCCCAACAAAAGAGTTACTCCAATGTCTTGAACTTTACAATCCAGCAGCAAGTTATGCTTTTCTAAGCGTTTCTGTTCCAGTGAAGTCTGAATTATCACAACTTCTTTTTGCAATTTTCCTGCTTCCCTATAAATACAGACATGAAAAAACAATTTTACTCACTGTACAAAACTTCACCAAGGCAGGAAAATGTTATGCTATAAACTTCCATGAAGGGCCAGCCAGGTTGCTCAGGGGACTAAAGTGTTTGCTTAGACAGAGTGCAAGGGCCAGGGCTCAATCTCCAGCACCACAAGCCGTGCCAGCCCTGCCCCTGGGGCGCACTGAGATACGACTGAGACGGCATGGTGGCGCACACCTGTAATTCCAGCTCTTGAGAAGCTGAAAACAAGAGGATCACTATGAGTCTGATCTATGTAGTGAGATCCTGGAGACCCTGTACTAAAGACATAAAAACAAAATAAACTTCCATGAGAAAGTCCACTTTCTCCAAGACGCTGCAAGTGCCAGGGCTTGTAACTTATATACTGATGTTTCTAGGAAGGTTGGGGGTGTGACCCAGTTGTCCCAGGAAGCATTTCTCGGTGACAGGCATCTCTGCTTTGCAGGGACAGACAGTACATTCCCACTTGCTCTCTTTTTAGATCTGTGCAATTTTTCAAGCTGCACTCTCCCTCATGTGTGTTGCATCTCAGTGCTTCAGATGAGGCAAATCTCTGCATGAGACGGATAGCGTTGCTGCATCTCCAACAGTCTGTGGTGTGTGTGTACTCCACCACCTCTGAGGCCCTGATCCCGGAAAATGGAACTGTGTTGCCACCAGCTGGAGCAACTCAGAAAGCGGACAGAGAGAAAATCAGCAAGTGAGGAAGCAAGGGAAGGAAGGTGAGATGAAGAGATGGACAGACGGACGGATGGATGGACGGACGGACAGACAGACGGACGGATGGACAGGTGGGAGGAGGGACAGACTACAAGGTTTTCAAGAATATGAAAAGAAAGAGAATTAGTCCTGCTTAAGTAACACAAGAATAGATCATCAAGCAGATAGATTTTAATCCCACTCAAGAACCTCGGGACAGGATCTCAAGGCACTGACGCCTTTAGATGCGAGGAAACCAAAATGCCAGAACGCCGTGCAAAGCCAGCTCACTTCATCCGACCACTTAGGCCGCGCCAATCCAACTGGAAAGGTGAGGACTGTCTTTTGCTAGGCGATGATGCAAGGCAGCCTCAGCACACAGCAGACACGTCTATCAGTTGCCAGGTACTGAAGTGCTGCCCAACGGCAATTCCTTAGTCCTCGGGACTACTCGACGAGGCAGGCCCTTTTGCAAGCCCCTTTACTGATGAGGGAACGAAGGCACAGTGTGCAAGGAACAGGCAGCGTGGCTTGATTCTCCTCCCCTTACACTCCAGGTGGTGGTGCACTGATGGAGACCGAGGCTCCCTGCCCCACTCTCATCACCAGAAGATCATGCACTCTACCCTACTTTTTTTTTTTTTTTTTTTTTTATGAGCAGATATGTATTTATTTGGGGTAAGAAAGCTCCTCTCCAAGAGAGGGCCAGAAGGGGGGCCCAAGCAGATTGCCCGTTCTCCCCCTACATCCTTTTTAAAACCAGGGCTTGAAGTCGGGACCTTGCACTTGCCAGGCGAGTGCTTATGCCACTGAGCTATCTCCCCAGCAAAAAAAAATTGCATTTTGAATTGACAAGCACACTTGTTTAAAGGGCTGGCTAAGACTTTCACATCAAGAATTTTTAGTTACCTGTCAACAGCCAGAAACTGCTTCCGCTCCTCTTCAACCTGAGTTTGAACTTTCTCAGCAATGGAATTCTGAGTGACTAGTGTGTCCTTAAGCTGCTTCTGCTTTGCTAAGAGTTCTTCCACAACCTGCAGACAGTCGTCCTCCACCTGAACAGAGAGGGTTTGCATTGCAGATTCGCCATTCTGGTACTACCTCAGCCAGCAGGTTCTGGCATCATCAGTAGGCCAGCCCAGCTGTTTCGAGACACACGCCATCCTGTGTAAGGCAGGTGGATGGAACCTGTCATAGGCCGGGACCCATATCGGTACACACCTTTTAGAAACTGGCAATTACTACCTGCCCTTGTCCTTCCTTTTAGATTCGTGCCTCAGTATGCTGACCACACCTCCAGCGACATTTCTCCTACAATGAGGTGGCCTCTGCACTGCCACTGCAACCTCCTGCAGCGCTGGGCTCCTGACTCTCCGATGTTGGCATCCCCTCACCAGCCTGGCCTCCAGGATCCCAGCATTGCCCCTGGTCCAGTGCACTCTATGGCACCTACCTGGCTATCTCAACCTCTCACAAGGTTTCAATTTACTCTCCATCTGTGGCTCTAGCCTGACTTCTCTGACACCTATAGGTCTTTTTAAAAAGAAGGTTTCATTATTATTATTATTATTATTATTATTATTATTATTATTATTATTATTACTATTAGGACCTTGCACTTGTCAGGCAAGCGTTTATGCCCCTGAGCTACCTCCCCAGCCACCTGCAGGCTCTTTAACATGGCTGGAGGCCCGAGGAGGGCCTCACCCAGGCACCTAGCCCCAGAGCGCAGTCTCCTGTCTCCCACCTGAGAGCTCAGGCAGGAGCCTGTGGTGTCCCTCACGCTCTCCCAGCAGACGTCCAGGGACCCAGGGAGCTCTGGGACTTACTTGAAGCCACCCTCATCCCTGAGGACCCTTTGGGAGCTTAGCACATAGCCCCCCCACCCCCACCCCAAGAGGCCCTGCTACCACCCACATCCGTTACCTTCTTCAGGTGGTCAATGTCTTCTATACCTTTCTGGACAGTTTCTTTTAATGTGCTGATCTTGCTCCGTTTCTTCTTAAGCAGATTGCGACTGTATTCAAGCTGAATATTAAGCCGGGTTTTTTGTTTTTCAAAATCTAATCTAGTATAATAAAGTCAAACATTACAAGTGATAAGCAGACACTTTCTTGTTTTCAAACTTTCTTTCATCATAAGCCCATTTGCTGCTTCCCCCATTACGAGATAATCAGAAGTGAATCCCAGACACTGGGTCATTTCATCTATAGGAAAGGTCTGGGAAGACCTTCCTGAGAGTGAAGTGACTTTTAATTCACAAGCATAGCCTATGATAGCTTAAAAGCATACACTGTTCCCTCATCACTGCCAAAACTCTTCCTAATTGCATTAAGTAAACAACCATTTTATTTTTGGTACTGGGAATTGAACTGAGGGCCCTGCACTTGTCAGGCACTATGCCGCTGAGCTGTATCCCTAGCCTTTACATAACTACTTCTATCACAATCCACACACTACACATGGGCAATATATTTCTTAAATCTTAAAATCCATAGCTGTCTGCTGTCTTTAAGTTATAAATTAGGTGCTTACTCTTGTAAGTAAATCAGTACTTTGAACAGCTACTCACACACGCTTCGGACTTGGGACTTTGTGGCCATTTCCTTGCTGGGGCCCTCTTCTACAGTGCCAGCCCCCTACAACCCGCCAGAGAATCTCAGCCCCAGTGGAGCTCCTGCTCGCCTCCCTCTTTCCAGACCTTTCTTCCAAGAAGCACTCTTAGCACTAACTATAGTGGACACTGTGCTAGATACACAGATCCCAAAACAGCAATAAAAACAGAGGGACAGTTAATGAGGGCCCACTCTGTGCCTGTTACCAAGGAACCCGGTGTGACACACTCGGGGACAACCAAGTCTCCACTCGTGACTACTGACAAGGTCACAGAAAAACGTCGACAAGGGATCCTAGGAAATACTCCTGATAGGACAGCACCAAAAATAACTGTAAGCTCTGTAAAATGCATCGTACACAGAATTTCAGAGAATGAATAGCTTGAAATGGGTAGATTAGATGAAAAGTCAAAAATAATGTAAATGTCCATCTTAAAAAATCAGAAAACAGTAAATTCAAAGAAAATAAGGAGAAAATAAACAGCAGAAATCAATAACAGAAACAAATTACAGAGAAAGATCCATGACATCAAGAGCTACTCATAGGATCAGTGAAACATTACTCTAGCTGTTTTCAAGAACAGAGAAAAGACGGAAGCCCCCAACATCAGGAATGAAAGCCTATCAATACAGACCCTACAGACTTTTAAAAAGTAGAACATAAGTTATACATAAATTTATGTTAACAAACATGGCAACTCAGGGGCCGGGGAGATAGCTCCCTGTGAGATTCCTGTCTGACAAGTGCAAGGTCATCAGTCTGAACCCCAGTCCCACCAAAAATTAAAAAATAACAACAACAACAAAAACTTGGCAACTCAGATAAAATATGTTAATTCCTAAAAAGACACAAACTACCAAAGTTCACCCAAAAAAGGAGATACCTTTAATAACCTTATGTTGTATTTATTAAGACACTCAATCTATAATTAAAAGTTTTCCTACACATATTCCTGTAACTCTGGAAGGAGGAGGCAGAGGACTGCAAGCTGGAGCCCAGCTGTGCAATTTGGTGACCTAGAAAGACCACCTCAAAACAAAAATTTTAAAAAGGGCTGGGGATGTAGCTCGGTGCAGAAAGCCCTGATTTATTTCTTTCTTTCTTTCTTTCTTTCTTTCTTTCTTTCTTTCTTTCTTTCTTTCTTTCTTTCTTTCTTTCTTTCTTTCTTTTTTTCCTGCGGAATGGGAGATCCAACTCAGGACTTTGCACTTGCCAGGCAGGCACTTGTGCCCCTGAGCTATCTCTCTAGCCCAAAAGGCCCTGATTTCAAAACCCCAAGCCTATAACAAACAAAACAAGACACACCAACTTTCCCACAATGAAAAGCAGGTGGCCCATATAATATCAAACATTTAGAAAAATACCATTTCTACCTAACTGCAGAAAAAAACAACAGAACAATTTCAGTTCATTTTATTTCTAGCATTACCTAGATACCAAAACACAACACAGACATTATGAGAAAAGAACAACACACTCAGAAAATGAAGTCCTTAATATAATTTTTTAACAACTCAAATCTAAAAGCATATGAAACCCTAACCCCAAATATATGAAAAGTAAGCTTGCTTTACCTGAGATATGCAAGGTGGTTTAGTATTTTAAAATCAATATAATGAACTGTTTTATTTACTAAAAATAAACTCAATCATAATAAAAATTCATATAAGCATCCTGACAAAATTCAATATTTATCTGTGATAAAACATAGGGGTGACATAGAAGACCTGTAGAGAACAGAGGGGACCTTCTTTGACACAATGAGGACACCCCAAGTTTCACACTTCACTGAGAAAGACCTAACATTTTGCCCTTAAGCAGAGGAACACGGCAGGAGATCTGCCCTCTCCATCTTAGTTTATCACTGTTTTGGAGTCCTCATTAGCACAGCTGGCAAAAAGAAATAAAATGTATTAATTGGAAAGGAAGAAGTAAAATTTTTTATTCACTGTCAGTACAGTTATCTATGCAGAAACCATAAGGAATCCTCAAAAGAGCTAAAGGAACTAGTAAGTTCCCAGCTGGCTGTGTGATACCCCATCACTGGGAGGAGGAGGCAGGAGGACTGCCGGGAATTCAAGGCCAGCCTGAACTACAAAGCAACACCCTGTCTCAGTAAGCAAGTGAATAAGTAAACTGAAAAACTAGTTTTATTTCAATATATTACCAGCAAGCAATTTTATACTAAAATTTAAAAATAATTCCACTTAAAATAGCAGAGATATGAAGTGTTTGAGAACAAAAACAATAAAATATGCACAAGACCAAACCTGAAAACTATATTACTAATGAAAGAAATTAAACGTAACCTAAATAAATGGAGGTAAGTGCCATGCCCATGGGGCAGTATTAAGGTCTCCCGTCTGATCTACAGATTCAGCACACCCCTACCAAAATCCCGGCAGCCTTCAGCTAGCCATGAAAAGCTGAGGCTAACATGTCCATGCAAATGTGAAGGGCTGAGCTGAGGTACAAGAACAGCCCTTCCTGGCTCCTGTGGAGGCTACAGCCCCTGGGAGGTGCCTGGCCCACAGGAGGTCCACACATGGGCAACGACAAGCATGTGCTGGACAAAGAGAATGTCAAGAATTATAGGGCCGGCGAGATGGTTCAGTGGTCTAGAGCGCCTGCTTAGGAAAGCTCAGGCAACTGCAGGGACTGCGGTTCAATCCCCGGCACCACATGCTGCGCCAGCCCCACCACCAGGGCAGGCTGAGCCAGCCACAAAAATAAATAAAGAAAGAAACAAACAAACACAACAAGCAAACAAATAAATAAATAAATAAATAAAATTTAAAAAAAAAAAGAAGAATTATAAGCCAGGAATGAAGGCGCACACTGCAACCTCAGCACTTGGGAGGCTGGGGCAGGAGGATTACTGAGTGTTTGAGGCCAGCCTGGGCTACAAAGTCAATTCATGGCCAGCTTAAACTACACAGTAAAACCCTGTCTAAAAAAAAAGAATAAATTGAAAAGAAGTCGGCCAAAGGCCGGTGAGATGGCTCAGCAGTCTAAGGAGCATGCTTAGGCAACCACAGGGATCATGGTTCAATCGTTGGCACCACATGCTGCGCCAGCCCCACCCCCAGGCCAGGCTGAGCCAGCCCTAACGTAAAAAAAAAAGAAGTGGATCAAAATATTCATCAATTTTTATTTCAAAACAAAGTTTTTCTTTATTTTCTCCAAAAGGAATGTGTTAATGTTTATATTTAAACACTACATCTGAATAGAGAAATGCAAAAGGCAAGGGTATACAGTCAGTGCCGGTCTTCTTCACCCTCTCGGCCTCCTCGAGGCAGCCACCGCCATTTCTAAACAGGCCCGGGCCTGCACATCCCTCCCAGGAGTCCTGTCTTCAGATCTGCTTTATGATGCTCCTGGCATAAATCTAGAAGTATTTCCTATGCACTAACATTCTGTCAATGTTTTCTTTCATGAATCCTAGGACACATAGCACACTGAAAAGCCTTCCCCAGTCAGAAGTTACTTTTAAAAGTTTGCTTATGGCTTACGCTAGTATTTTTATGTCATTTCTTACATTAAAATTTTTGATTCAGCTACACTTAAACTAGCCTAAGAAATGACAAAGGGATCCAAGTTGTTTTTAAAAATATTTATTTCAGGGGCTGAGGAGACAGCTCACTAGAATAAGCAAGTGCAAGGTCCTGAGTTCAATCCCCAGTCCAAACAAAAAAAAAAAAAAAAAAATCAAGATGACTTACTGAAAAGCATAGCTTTTTCCCCACTGATATTAAGTATTAAATAACTTATTATATTTCTGGACTCTTTATAAGCCAGTAATATTTTAAATACTGTATTTAAAATCTGAGAGTTCTAGTCCTTCTCACTGCTTTTATTTCTAGATTTTTCCTGGCTACTTCCACAGGCAAACTCTAGAGTCAGTTTACCTAGTTAAAACAAATCTTGTTCACACATATACTAAGATGAATTTTTTTTTTTACTTTATTTTTTTGCAGTACAAGATTGAACTCAGGACCCTGCGCTTGCCAGGCAAGCACTTATTCTACTGAGTCATCTCCCCGGCCCCACTAAGATGAATTTAAATCGAAGATTACTTTAAAAAGAATCAACTTTTTTGTAATACTGAATTTCCTTGTTAAAAATACTAGTATGCTTTTTTCAATTCAAGTTTTTATTTCATTCCCTTAAAGAAAATGAGTTTTCACTAGCAATTTCTCGATGGACTGGTGAGACTACCTCAGGCATAAGGCCTCTAGGTAAGATGTACGAGTGAACAGACCACCAGTATCTTTTAACACAGTTACCTTTTTTGATCAATTTCTTGCTGCTGTTTAACATGTTTATTCTCAAATTCACGAATATTTTCCAGGCCAATTTCTTCACAGAAGTCATGGAAGATTTCATCTTCTACCTTTAAAATGATTTGAAACAACTAATCATAAGAAACAGACAATGCTTAAAAGTAAGCTTTTCATTCTTAGATTTTCCTAGATTAGGGGGCCGGCGAGATGGTTCAGTGGTCTAAAGCGCCTGCTTGGGAGGGCTCAGGCAACTGCGGGGACTGCAGTTCGATCCCCGGCACCACATGCACCACATGCTGCGCCAGCGCCACCACCAGGGCAGGCTGAGCCAGCCACAAAATGAATAAATAAAGAAACAAACAAAACACAACAAGCAAACAAATAAATAAATAATTAATTAAAAAAAAAAAAAGCTAAGCAGACCACGCACTGCTGTATTTACTGAGCTCTTTCTCTTTATCTCCACGAGCTCCGCCCACCTCCAGATTTCTTGTTCAAAAACTAAATTAAAAGGTCACGAACTGGCCTTATTAGATATTCGGAGTGTATATTCTGTTAGTATAAAGAAGTCACACCAACATAAAGTACTCTATTTTGGGGGGTCCTGGAGGGTGAAATCAGGACCTTGCTCATGCTCGGCCTGCCTCTGTCACTGAGCCACATCCCCAGCTCTTTTCAGTTATTCTAAGACAGCGTTTCTCTACATGCCCAGGATGGCCTGAAACTTGTGTTATTCCCGTCTGAGTCTCTTGAGTAGCTGAGATCACAGGCGTACACAATTGGGTTCAGCTAAGAAACTGTTCGTTATATATCAGTAACATAATAGCACCTAAAACACCCCAAGATAATTAGAACATAAGATCAAGGATCAAAAATGTTTTTAGAGAGCCGGTCAAATAGCTCAATGAATTAAACCACCTGCAAGCAGGCTCAGAAGCCAGGGCTCAATTCCTGGGCCTGCTGTGCCCTGGGGCACTCTGAGACAGCAACTGAGACTGGGTGTGGTGGTGCGCCTGTAATCCCAGCTCTTGGGAGGCTGCAGACAGGCAGATCACTACAAGTGCAATCTAGCAGTGAGACCCTGAACACCCTGTAGATCCTTCCCTAAAACTTAAAAAATAAAAAAATAAAACATTTTTAGGGCTGGCAGACATAGTTCAGCGGCATAGATGCCTTCCTGGCAAGAGCAAGGTCCTGAGTACAATCCTTGTACTACAAAATAAATAAATAAATAAATAGAATAGAATAGAATAGAATGAACTAAATCCAATTAAATGTTTAACCTTGATAAGTTTTAAAATCTTTCATTTATGTATAATTACAGGATGAGAGAGACCTGCTTAACAGGAGGACATGTTAAAAGCTTTTAGATTTAGATGAATTCACTACTAGATAGAAATGCTTGTTAAGACCATATTTTGACACTGTTTTGTTCTGGGCCTGGACAAACAACATAGCATCAGAAGACAGTTTCTAAACCTAGTCATATATCCATGGTACCATGACATGATTAAAGACACTGGGGTTAGCACCTGCCTGGCAAGCACAAGGTCGTGAGTTCAATCCCTGGTACTGCCAAAAGAAAAAAGAAGAAAAGAAAAAGACACTGGAGATAATTAAGACTCAATGTAATTATGATTTCAAGTTATGCAAAGAAGGCAGCACTAAAAGCAATAAGTGCAAATTATAGCAACTGTGAGTAAATGACAAGGAAACTCAGCTGTGTCTGTCACTTCACAAATGGAGGCAGGGTGCCCCAGAGCCAAGCACTGTGCTCAGCATGGAATAAATGTAAAAGCCTGGCACACGGCACACGCCTGTAACCATAGCATTCTGGAAGTCAGGAGAGAAAGGGATCAGAAGTTTGAGCCCAGTCTGGGCAACACAGTGCCATCTTGTCTCAAAATACCTGGGTTGGCAAGCTTAGGCAACCGCAGCGACCGTGGTTCGATTTCCTGGCACCACAGACTGTGCCAGACCCACCCCGAGGGCAGGCTGAGCCGGCCATAACATAAATAAAGAAATAAATAAAGTTTAACTTGACTTGCAAGTAGGGTAAAACCTCAGCATTTAAAAAAGAAAAAAAAGGGCCGGCGAGATGGTTCAGTGGTCTAAAGCACCTGCTTGGGAGGGCTTGGGCAGCTGCAGGGACTGCAGTTCGATCCCCGGCACCGCATGCTGCGCCAGCGCCGCCACCGGGGCGGGCTGAGCCAGCCACAGAATGAGTGAATGGGGAGACAAGCAAACACAACAAGCAGGCGGATAAATGGATGAATAAAATTTAAAAAAAAAAAAAGAAACAGTGTTGTAGATGTAGTTCAGTGCAGAGATCCTGGGTTCAATTCCCAGTACTGCTACAATAAAAGCTAAAACAAAAACAGAAAATATGAAGGGAAGGGCATTGGAAAAAGAAAGAGGTTGTAACTGTTCCACCAGGCCAGGAGAGGCTGGCGCACAGAAGACACTGGCATTGGTCTTTGTCTCTTGACAGTGATTCTCAAAAGATGCAAGGGGGAGGGAGGCTGGGGAGACAGCTCAGTAGAATAAGTGCTTGCCTGGCAAGTGCAAGGGCCTGAGTGCAATCCCCGGTTCCAGAAAAAAAAAAAAAAGATGCAAGGTATCAAGAAATGGCGCACACCCTTAGTTCCAGAACCCTAGAGGCTGAGGCAGGAGGACTGCCATGAACTGGAGGCCATCCTGGCTACGTAGCAAGACCCTGTCTGAAAAAAAAAAGAGGCTACAAGGAAATTAGCTTGGCAAATCTATAAGACAGTTTAAAAGCAGCACTGCTGCCTAGGTCAGCCCTGCCGCAATTGGATATCTGGTCCGGAGCTGCAGACACTCAGTAAGAAGTAGAATATGCACCACCTCATCTATTTTTCCTTGGAATTCTTCAATTCTTTGTTGCTGTTCTTTGATTCTTTCACTCAACATGGCACACTGAGATTCAATATTTAGCAGCTCACTTTGTAGCTGAGATTGCTCCTAATAACAAGAGAAAAAAGTTTCTTTTTTAATAGAGCTATTTGAGATTACACAAAGAGGCCCATAACATGTGGGTATCTTTCAGAGTAAGAGTTCATGAGCAAAGGTGATTTTGGCACAACTGTGTTTTAAGATTACATAGCGTAGCAATAATCAAAGGACTGTAATATAATCTTAACCAGGGAGCAAAAATACCTAAAAGTCATGTGCTGGTCTATTCATCCCTGAATCTCTCTGTTCTGGTTCTAATTTCCATCCAATTTTAAATAGGTTGCCTACCCGGTGAGCAGCAGCAAGGTGCTTCTTCTTAATGATCTCCATCTCGCTCTGTGAGTAGCGGAGTCGCGTCTGGGTTCCCTGTCCTAGGGTCTGTATTTGCTTCAAGTCTGTCTCCTTGCGGAGCACCTTCATTAAGTCCTAAAAGGGAAGAGAAACCAAGAGCATTTTACCCTGGGAAAAGCACCTCCCCTTTCCAAGTGCTTTCACACGGAACATTTCACTGATTTCCACACATAAGCAGACCCACCCTCAGCTCCCCTCCTCGGATGGGAGGCTGGGGTTAAGGCCCCATCCAGGATGTTTGCTTTTTTGAGACAGTGTCTTTCTATGCTGTTCAAGCTGTACCAAATGCCTCAGTATCCCAAGTTGCTGAGACTACAGGTACACAATGTCACGTCCAGTTTGTTACATTTTTTTTTAATCTCCAGAAATTCTTCTTGTAGTAAATCAATTTCTAATTGAAAATAATCAGTGGGTGTTTTTATTTAAAATTATACTTATTATTTATTAATTGAAGAAGTTTTAACCCATAGTTTATCTTCTCTTTCAGCTGCATTTCTTTCAATAACAGTTTTCCAAATGTTGTTATGTTGCCCTGATACTTTTTTTTTTTCTTCCATTTTTGGGTGCTATCTTGGTTACTTTTCTCTCCTTGCTGAGACAAAATCCCTGATGCTGAGAAGGAAGGAAGGAAAGGTTTATTTAGCTCAGTTTGTGGATGGCGCATGAGGTTTCCTTTGGTGGGGGGCATTTAGACACAAACTGTAACAGGTGCTACTATTTTGTTTTGACACCAGGATTAAGTATTTTAGACTACTCTTCAAATCACTATGTAGTCCTGGATGGCCTTGAACTGGAGATCCTCCTGCCTCAGCCTCCTGAATGCTGGGATTACAGCATTCAGTGATGCCTAGGCTATTTTTAGATTTTTTTTTTTTTTTTTTTTTTTTTGCAGGGGTTTGAACTCACGACCTTGCACTTGCTAGGCAGGTACTTGTGGCATGGAGCTATCTCCCCAGCCCCAAAGGAACTACTACTTGTTCTCCTTCTCCTTCTTCTCCTTTTTTTTTTTTTTTTTTTTTGTGGAATCAGAGATAGAACTCAGGATCTTGCACTTGCCAGGCAGTCACTTGTGCCCCTGAGCTATCTCCCCGACCCCTAGATGTTTTTTGATAGGATAGAGAAAAGTTAAAGCTTGCTATTAGCTGTCTCATCATCTTATTAAATCTAGTAGCTTTTAAAATTTATTTATTTATTTATATTCATTTATTTTTATCTAGTAGCTTTTAAAGTACACTTTTTAAAAAATTTTTTAGGGAAGGGTCTACAGGGTGTTCTGGGTCTCACTAGCAGATCTGACTCACAGTGATCTGCCTATTTACAGCCTCCCTGGAGCTGGGATTACAGGGCTGGGGAGATAGCTCAGTAGAATACGTGCTTGCCTGGCAAGCTCAAGGACCTGAATTCAATCCCCAATTCTGCCAAAAAGAAAAAAAAAAGAGCTGGGATTACAGGCACACGCCACCGCCATCACACTCAGTCTCAATTAACATCTCAGCGCACCCCCGGGGTAGGGCGGGGCTGGCACCCCTGGCTCCTGAGCCTGTAAAGTACGCTCTTGAAGCTGACCATGATGCTGTACATTTATAGTCCCAACACTCAGGATGCTGAGGCGGAAAGACTGCCACAGTACAAGGCTAGCCACGGTGACAGCAGATACCTACCTCTGGATTTTAATTAAAATGGTTTCAGTGTTTCACTACATAATTTAAGTAATCTGTTAATGTTTATTACAGATTATTTTATTTATATAATTTCTACCAATTACTCTTCTACTTAGTGTATTAACTGGGGCTAGCTGCTGAATTTTATATAATGCCTTTTCTATATGCAAGCACATGACCTTTGGCTTGCATAGTTCACTAATGTATGGGGTCTGACTAAATAACAGAGTGAACGTTAGTATCTTAAAAAAATTATTGGGGCTGGGAAGATAGCTCCGCAGTACAAGTGCCTGTCCGGTAAATGCAAGGCTGTGAGTTTGAAACCTAGTCCCACAAAAAAAAAAAAAAAAAAAAGAATTAAAGTAAAAGACACGCTGCCATTAATCTCTTCCAAGTACTACACTTCAAACACACTTATTCCAGCACCGTGGCCACTTTCTGTGGCAGGTCTTGTGCCTTGAGTGTTAGTTGTGCTGTCGTGGCTGCTTCAGTATCGCAAACCAAAGCGTTTACTTTCCATGGTGATTTTGATTTTAACAAGAAGGCAGAGGCTGTGGTGCCACATGTGATGAACAAGACAGACGAGGACCCACTGCGCTTCTGTCTGACAGCACCGCCATTAACCTCTGATCCATAGGGAGTAAAAATAGAGTGAAATTGTTGCTTGTTTTTTTGGGACAAAGTTCTGCTACGTAGCCCATGCTGGCCTGAATTCACAGCAATCCTCCTGCCTCAGCTTCCTGAGTGCTGGGATTACAGGCATATGCCACTAATGCCAAGCTGAATGTTTAAATTAAAACATTAACATAATTAAAGATATTTGCCATTAATTTATTTGAAAAGCTCCACTTCAAAAACTCTCATTTCACCATTCTTCACACTTTCAACAAGTACTATAAACTTATTAAAGCACTCATTCACCTTTTCAACCACCCTTTGAGATAGGTTGCACAGCATTTGCCAAACGTAATTTTGAAAACCTATGCATTTGTGTACAAACCTCATCTCCCACCAAACAGCTCTCCACCCCTCCCCTCTCCAGCACGGAGCAACCACCGTCAACTTTCTGTCTCTGAATCTGACTCTCTAGGGACCTCTTATTAGTGAGGTCATCGAGTATTATTTCGTCACTGGCTTATTTGAGTTAGTGAAGTTTCCTAAAGGTTTTCCATCTTGCAGCAGGGGCCAGAGTCTCCTGCCTTTAAAGGCTGAGTGACGCTCACTGTGTGCGGCCAGGTCACTGTCATCAGGCTCAGACAGGACACAGGGAACTCAGTGTGGGTGCAGGGAAGAAGCTGATGCACTTCAGGTTGTTCGGCTCCTCAGAATTCCCTGCCTAGGCCTGAGCGTGTGAATGCTTTGTAAGTCGGACATAATCTTAGAGTAAAACATAAAATTTGCTCTTATACTTAAAGATTAAAACTAGTGTGCTCGCTTCGGCAGCACATATACTATATTAAAACTGGTGAAGCAATGTTGTCACAGTGTCTCCTTGGATCAAAAATTGCTATCTCTGTATACAAAAGTTGAAGACTGGCTAGGAAAAATGAAAACATCTGAAATGAAAGAATCTGAAAGCACTGTTTGGAATTGGTATCTGTTAAAGTCGATATCTGAAGTGGAATGCTAGTAGTATTCAACAATTGTGACTCTTACAAGATGGCAATTCAGCCCGAGATGTAAGCATTATTGAATTTCCCTTGTCATCATCTTTAGAATTAGGGACACATGACACATTTTTTTTTTTTTTTTTTTTTTTGTACCAGGAATCAAAGTCAGGACCTTGAGCTTTGTAAGCAGGCACTGTGTGCTGAGCTATATCCCTGGCCCTACACGTCACATTCTACAATCCCAAAGTCATAAAAAAAAATTATGATTTGGCTACATGAAGATTATATACATGGATGAAGAACAAAGTAAAATGTCAAATATACTTGACAATAAAAAGGAATAAACTTTCGATACGCAGTAGTATACAAACAAGACATGTCAGAAACAGGCTAAATGAAGAAATCACGACGCAGACTCTGAGCCCACTTCCACAAAGTCCAGAAGAGGAGAAACTGTAAGGACAGGAAGTGAGTGGGCCGGCAGGCCTAGGGGCCCAAGGACAGCGACGGGCTGTGCGGTGACAGCAATGCTCTGGATCATGAGTGGTGGTGGTGACATGACTACAAACATTGGCCAAAGCCTACTGACCTGTCCTTGTACGTACACCATCTCCCAATACAGGCAACTGACAATTCAGAGAAAACATAACTCCTGTGACTAAGGAAAGAATGCCCTGCCGTTGGGTATGCGGAACCTGCAACCCAGGTTCCGCATACCCAGGTCTGGGTGTGGTGGCACATGCCTGTAAACCCAGCGCTAGGGAGGATGAAAACAAGAGGATCACTAAAAGTCCACACTGCACAGTGAGACCACGTACTAAATACATAAAAATAAAAAAATTTAAAAATTAAAAACCCCAGCTAGTTTAAAAACACAACTATGTTCCCTCATAGTTTCAAACTTTTAGGACATGGATTTACCTTTAGCTCTTGGATCAGCTGGCTTCTTTGGTCTCTTAGAGCCTTTAACTCTTTTTCATCCCAACAGCGAGCCTTGTGTTTTAAGTCACTTGATCCTCCAGAGATGACTCCAGATTTTAAAAAGAGTGTTCCATCAAGAGCTACTGTCTGTAAAATTAATTAAGATTTTACACTGGAGAAATGTACACAAAGATTAAAAATAAGGACACACAATGTGGCAATTTTTACAGCTGAGAATTTGTAAGCATAAAAAAATTACTGGGTTTAATTAACTGCAAGAGTCATTTAACTAAGACCCAAAACAATTCCTGGTACTAAATTAGCAGCAATTATCAAGCTCGAAATTAACTGTATATTAGTTACAAACATTTT